>JANAVB010039442.1:0-144983 GCA_029216955.1 Iris pallida | reverse complement strand
ATATTGTTATTATTCTTGTCTTCTTCCTTAGTTTTTTGATTGACATGAGTACATTTCTAGTTATGGATCTTTAGATGTTGTAGTTAGTATAGGGTACTTGACATGCTCTACCGTCGATATTGTGGCGTAGGCTGGCGTAGCCACGTATTCGTACCCGTATATCCGGGTGCGGGTCGTGACACATGTAATGCCCCAGTCCCAAAGTACTGAGGACTAAGTACGTAGACATGCCAGCTGTATACATACGAAGTATACTCCAATGTATGGAACACCGTATGTATACATAAGCTGTAAAATACAGTAAAACATGATAACTAAATCTCATCCACAAAATCAGAAGTATATAATATAAATCAACTCAAGAATTTGTCACTTATACATATAGTTAGCGGAGACAATCTACTACCAACTATTTTAAAAAGAGAAATATACAAAAATGATAGATACAAATGACAAGACGAACCAAGGGCAATCATCTTCGAAGAAAGGGAGAAGATCACGACCTTGGCTAGACACCTGCAAAGTTACAGAGCACCACCTGGAGAGATAACCATGTCCTCAAAGAGACGTAACAAGATACAGAAAGAACATGCCATAATAAACTGAATAAAATATGCCACAAATAAAAATAAGTGACAAGACCTCAATAGGGTAACCTAACCATACTAAAATGACATGTAGTTGAGAACAACCCTTTCGACGCATGATCCCTGGCTGTAAATAGGACTGGCATATTCCCCATATAGGTTACCAGGGGCCTACGTCCGTAACGTCCGAAGATCGTCAGAGGGCATCAAGTGTAAGGGGCTACGTCCATACTCTGGAAAATGTCAGAGGGCACCTGGAGCCTGCGTCTCCAAGGCACACAGGTAATCAGTGAAGTGTAAAAAAGCCCATACGCCAGGTATTGTTCTTCCCACCCAATGTACCTATCTAAGTCACATCCGCGATCATGTACCTCTACTAACTGCTAAGTCTCCTAGCATGCTCTATTAGCAGTTAGACCTAACGCATGCGCACAGGTGATCAGCCAACACGCAAGTACATCTACATGCTACTCATCTCACACATATCTTGTGGTACAACAGTGTCAAGGATTATGCAATACACTACAGAGGGTAGTCCCCTAACTCTAGGTCTATATGCAATCAAAGGATGACAAATAAGTAAGCTAATATCACTGAGCAGGTAAAATCAAGAACTGTAATAATGGTATAGCTAGAAGAACTAGAATAAATAAACAGTGATATACAATACTAAAGAAAATACAACTAAATATAAGCAGTAAATGACAAGGTATCTTGCCTGAGGTTGTGTGCAAAAAGGCGACGTCCAATAGCTCGAACCGTCAGAATAGTGAAGCGATGAAAGCCAAATCCCGTATACATCCTCGGATGCTGAAATAAACACCATGAATGTGTTCGAAATATAAGATTGTCCAGGAAACGCCTGTCCAAAAGTCCAATTCTAGAACAGGGGCAAAATCAAAATTTTGGGTCAAAATGATCCACCGTTGGACACATTTTGCACCGAAATGCGTGCCAGAACTTACGGTCTCTAAAGTCATCAAACTACATGTCTACAGGTCCAGTTTGAGGAGACAAACTCAATGGTATGTCCAATTTTGGATTTCGATGAGCCGTGTACAAAATTGCCCGTTGGAGCGGGTCGCGGGCCCGCCAAAATAGCGTTCCGGTCGACCTTCTCTGAATCAGACCAAACTTGGCGTATAGGACCAGAAAAATGATACGGTCCTGCTGGCGCAAGTTTCATTTTGATTCAACGAACATGCACATAGTAATTAGGAAATTTTTAAAGAGGCCGATACGGCAAATTTCGACGGATACGCATCAAATTCGTCGCGCACACGCAACCAATTTGAATTTCGTCAAAGCCCACATGTCCGTGAAGTCGATACGCACCTTTCAATGCTTTCGGTTCGTGACCACGTCGCCCGAATTGGGGAAACGCATGTTGAATCGAAGATTTTTCTAATTTTGTAGTTATCAAAAACATGTTTTTCTTTATTTTTGAAATCAAATAACTTTTCACATACGTAATTAAATCTAGATCTATAAAAAGAGATTTATTCTCGTATAGGTCGTCTAAAACTATTTGGAATTGATTCACGAAAACTCTGAGTATTTTATTCAAAATATGCCATCAAAGTGAAGGCTGGAACTGCTCTAATGCCCTGGTTTTGCTCAGATTGACGATGTTTGCGTCGAATTTCTGAGCGAACTAATGGGTTAACTCCAAATCCCTTTGAAGGGGCTCGAAGTGGGTCATATTTGCTTCCTATACGAGTTTACGGTTCGTAAATCGGTGAACTATACGAAAAAAATTCAACGGAAATATGTGCACCTGAGTGGCATAGTCTGCACGCGAAGCTGCTGTTGTTTTGGGGTTGCGGAGGTCTACTGTTGGCCTCGCCACCGCGTATGGTTGGCCCGCGGCCACATGTGGTGGCGCACGCGCGAGGCTGGGGGTAGCAAAGTCCAACCGCCAAAATCGTCAGCAATGAAGTCAAAATCCGTAAACAGCTCCGGATGCTGAAACAAACATCACGAATGTTTTGATATAAAAGATATATCTTGAAACGCCTGCCCAAAAGTCCAATTCTGGACACAGGAGCAAAATCACAATTTTGGGTCAAAACGATGTCCGCCGTTGGACCTATTTTGTACCAAAAAATGTGCCAGTATCTACGGTCTCTAAAGTCATCAAACTATATATCTACGAGTCTGGTTTGACGAGATGAACCCAACCGTATGTCAAAAGTTAAATTTTGTGGGGCTGCACAATTTTGCCAGTTGGATTGCATCGCGAGCCCGCCGAAAAGGCATTCCGGTCGACCTTCTCAGAATCATACCAAACTTGGCATATAGGACCAAAAAAATGACACGGTCCTGTTGGCATAAGTTTTGTCTCGAGATGACGAACATGCACGAAGTTATGGACTAGTTTGCAAAATGGCCGATACGGGGTATCATGGCGGATAGGGTTCAATTGTCGCGCACGCACAACGAAATCGAGTTCTGTCAGTTCCCACACTGTAAACCCCCAATATTTTCTAACTATTTTAGTACTTTAAAAATTTTTTTCTAACTATTTGGACTTAAAGTGATAATTAATGTGTATGTATGTAATTATAAATATATATATATTATAGGTACGATTGTGTGCTTGATATTTTATTACTACTAAATATAGCCTACCTTGGTTACATAATATGTTTATACTTAATTACGAATTATAGAAATTTTTCTTGTGAATATATCATCTATACATATGTATATATATGAAATATATATATTTATATATAATATATATATATATATAGTTATTGCTTAAAAAAAAGTGGCCCGGTCCCACACCCCAGCAAAGGGGCGGCCAGGCTGTGATGGAAGCCTAGTGTTGCATTAGGCTTATTAGTAAAAAAAAGAAAAAAAAAGAAATGTAACCCACCACCCACTAAAAGTGGGCGGGCCCCACCAAGAATAATGCTTGCTGCGTGCAGCAGCAAGCTCGTGAATAGCCCAAAACCCGTGGGGTTGATTCACTTAGGATTTCTAAACCCATAGGTATTAGGTTTTACGAGAAGTTGATATAAATACAACTTTTTCCACAAGCCTCAAAACCCTAATCTTCCAAAACGAAAGTTGAGGCTGATTATACCCTCTTCAACTATGAATTCATTTCACCAGCGACGGAGCTTTGTGCGCGACGAACGGAGCATCGGAAGTCAGCCCCACGTCACCCACGGAGCAATTTTCTCACTCAAGGTACCCTACTTCCCTACGACGTAACTTTTTACTCGTAGCTCCAATTTTCGATCCGTAAAATTTTCTGGAAAGTAGACTTGACCCTCTTCGAGATCCTCTAGATGGATTTCGAAACAACCCATCACCTTGCTCGAAAAATCAGACGAAATTGAAGAAAAACCTATTTTCTGTAATACTAAAAACTGTTTTAAAACGACAACTTGTCGGCCAATTCTCTTGTTGTACATTAAGGATTTGTAGAAACTAATCCAAGTCGTTAAAAGACAACATAACCCCGATTAAAACGCAACTTGTAGATCGGTATTTTGATTTCTGTACAAGAATTAAACCCATGTTAAAGTTGTGCGAAAAACTATTTTTCAAAATAGTAAATTTCAGAAAATCTATCCCGATACGGCACGTGCTCCGACAAATCGGACAACATGGTCGCACGCTATATGCATCGAAAGGCGCGATGGACGTTACCGACGTGTGGGAACTGACGGAACTCAGTTTCGTCGTGTGCTCGACGAAATCAACGTGTATCCGTCGAGATACCCCCGTATCGGCGTTTTGCAAACTTGCCCATAACTTCGTGTACAGTCGTCGAATCGAGACAAAACTTGCGCCAACAGGTCCGAATCGAAATTTTGGACCTGTATGCCAAGTTTGGTTCGATTCTGAGAAGGTTGAATCAGAACCCATTTTTGGCGGGCCTGCGACCCACTCAAACGGGCGATTTTGTACACGGCTCCTCGGAATCCTAAACTGGACATACCGTTGAGTTCCTCTCCTCAAACTGAAATCGTAAACATGTAGTTTGACGACTTTAGAGATCGTAGACTTTGGCACGCGTTTCGGTGCAAAGCGGGTCCAATGGCGGACATCGTTTTGACCTGAAATTACGATTTTATCCCTGTTCCAGAATTTAAATTTTGGACAGGCGTTTCCTAGGTATATCTTCTTCACCGAGATCATTTTTATGTTTGTTCTAGCATCCGGAGTTGTTTGGAGATTGTGACATTTCTTGGCTGACATTGTGATTACTTGGACTTGCCACTTTGCACCATCAGGCAAGATACCTTGCCACCTTACTCTGTGATTATTATATTCTTATTTTCATTTGTTATTTTCAGCATTTTATTTCATGATATTTAAACTGTGCGTCCAAGTCACACTTGGGTGCAAGCGACTCTATCGGTCGTTTTTCTTGCTTTATTTATTCTCTTGCATTGACTTAGTTTATTGACCACCCATTGATGTTGAGGTATTGGTATATCTCATACGGCCTTGACACTTTTTGTATCACGTGATGTGAGTCACATATAGGACACGTATCCGCGTAGTCGGCTGGCCACCGATACGTATGGAGCGTGCGACGGATAGGGGTAACTGCCAATAGAGTTGTATGCTAGAAGACTTAGCGGTTACTAGAGGTACATGTCAGTCATGGAGATAATGATACTAGGCATTAGGTGGGGAGAACATTACCTGACGTATGGGCTTCGATTGCACTTCCGTTATAACCCGAAAGCTCCGCTGGAGATACGGGTATGAGCCTCTCAGGTTGGCCACTGTCGTTTTTAAACGTCATGCTCTTGGTCACTGGTGCCCAAGAGGGGACTATACCGGATCCTATATTCAGCCAGGGCTCATGCGTCGAAGGAATGTATCTCAACTGCATATTCACAGTAGAATGGTCAGGAACCCGATAGCATACCTTTCTCTCTTATTATATTATCACAGTTTATATGGCATGGGTTTTCTTGTATCTTGCTATGTCCCCTGAGGACCTGGTTATCTCTCCAGGTTTAGACGATTTTCCACAGGAGTACGGAGCGGCATTGGAGCTATCTTACATTGATGACGAGGCAGTGCCTTATGACTTCTAGTCTATCTCTTATATGAGACAGTTGTAGACATTATTTTATATCTCTTTTCTTTCTATTTGCGGAGGTTGGACTCCGATCTTGTGAGACTATTTTTTTTAGCTGTTTAGAGTGAGTATGTTCACCCGGCTATCTTTTGATACTCTTATTTATTTATTTGGACTTCATTATCTTCTGTGTTGAGCTGTGATGAGATTAGATATGTTACTCTGGCCTGTGATTATTTTATTTACAGCTTATGTGCATATATGAGGATTCCATATATTGGAGTGTTCTTCGTATATGTGCAGCTGGCATGTTTTCGTACTTGGTCCTATGTATTTTATGACATGGGCGTTACATGTTTTTGTGGTGGCCCATGCAGGTCAACGTTAATATTGTTGGGTTACATGACTGTGCCCAACAAGCCTACATATAGGAATAGGAATATCTCATCCAGAACTACTACTATCTCTTGACTTCCAATCTTTTCGAAACTTTCGAGATTATTCGATTTACTTCATATCTAATCTTTCCTAATACCAACTTATCTTCCTCGTGCCAACAGTATGAATCTACGAAGCGGACGCACTTTGCCTTGGCCCTCACATCTGGTGAGGAGACTACTTCGGAGGGACAGAATCCTCCCATAACTCCAGCAACACCATACCAGCCAGGACTGTCGCAGCCTATTAACACCGACGACGGAGTACCCAGAGATCGCAGCACCCCAGGCAGCCAGGCTGGACAGACTACTACCATGCCACCGGAGGGAATGTACCACTGCCTCCTCCACCACCATTTCCTCAGCAGTTTCCCCCACAGTCGGGACCTCAGATGCCTCCACCACCGACTGATGGGAGCCCTATTACTCATTTATATATGCCATGATGCAGGCTCAGTGGCAGCAGACTGAGCTGATGAGACAGACGATGATGGCAGCCATGGCTAGACCTCCACCACCACCTCCAGTACCAGTACCAGCACCGGCTCTGCATCCCTATGAAGGCTCTATCAAGAATTTCACAGATATGAACCCCAAGGCCTTTAGAGGGACGGAGAAGCCATTAGAGGTGTCACAGTGGCTTATTAGTACCGAAAAGCTACTGAAGGCTTCCCAGTTGCCAGCTCGAGATTGGATGACAGCAGTGGACCTATTGTTAGAAGATAATACTCACCACTGGTGGAAGGCGAAAGAGAGACGATTAGGCACTGGAATCACCTGGAAGCAGTTCTATGATGCATTTTATGAGAGATTCTTCCCTATTCATGTTCGAGATGGTCTCTAGGACCAGTTCCTCCATCTGAAGCAAGGGAATATGACAGTTGATGAGTATGACTCGGAGTTCAATCGCCTGAGTCGATTTGGTGCGGGATTGATTCCGACAGAGTTAGAGAAGGCGAGGAGATTTCACCAGGGAGCTTGCACCAGAGCTCAAGTCTTATACGACTATAGTCTCGAGTCTCCCATTCAGCTGTCTTGGAAGAAGCTCGTGCTCAGGAGATTCTTCGTAAGGAAAGCAGCAGACATCAAGGCGTCATACACCAGCAGCTAACCAGCCCGAGCTACTCAGAGTGGACCTATCAGGAGGACCACGGGACAGTACCAGCAAAGGCACACACCTTATCAGAAGCCCACCTGCAACTTTTGCGGGAAGTAGGGGCATATCAGAGATGACTGTCGACTTCGTTTGGGCTTATGTATGAGATGTGGATCAGGACAGCACTTGGCCAGAGATTGTCCTGAGCAGCAGGCTCTAGTTCAGGCACATCAGGCCCAGGGGCCCACAGTCCCAGCACCTCGTCCACCATTACCCCTATAGAAAGCACAGTACCACAAGGCCAGAGCTCAAGGCCCAGGACAGAACCAAGGAAAGGCATTCTCTCTAGCTGTTGAGAATGTAGAGACAGAGGCAGAGGTCATAGCAGGTATGGTTTTAGTTGTATCTTTTCCTGCTATTATATATTTGATACTGGAGCCACGCATTCATTTATAGCCACTAGTTTTGCCACTAGACACAGCGTTCCCATCACCCTTAGCTAAGAATGTTAAAATCCTCACTGGAGGAGGAGTTGTACCTGTTAGTGGTGTTTGTAGACTTTGTCCTGTAGTGATAAATGGCAGAGAGATGATGGCATGACTTCTTGTATTCCCTATGCCAACATTTGATATGGTTCTTGGAATGGACTGGTTGATCCAGCATTTCGCTCTCATAGACTGCCATAGGAGCAGTATTATCTTTAGACCATCGAAGCGGCAGAGTTCGAGTTCACCAAAGAGGACGCCTTGAGGAGCGATGCATTTGCGTCGGGGACTCATATGATGATGTATGACACCCCACAGTACCCTATTATCACCGAGTTCGAGGATGTATTCCCCGAGGAGTTGCCAGACAACCACCTGACCGAGATATTGAGTTTTCTATTGAGCTTATTCGGAGCCGAGCCTATTTCATCTCGAGTATATCGTCTGGCACCCAAGGAGTTGGTAGAGATGAAGACGCAGATTGATGACTTATTAGAGAAAGGATTATTCGTGCCAGTGCGTCACCATGGGGAGCACCCGTTCTTTTTGTGCCTAAGAAAGACGGGACAGCGCGCATGTGCATTAACTACAGAGCATTGAATGCACTGACGTGAAGAACAAGTATCCCTTGTCGCGTATAGACGATCTATTCGATCAACTGAGTGGAGCAAAAGTATTCTCCAAGATTGACTTACGATCGGGCTATCATCAATTGAAGGTTCGGAAGGAAGACATTGCAAAGACGGCCTTCCGATAGGTATAGACACTACGAGTTCTTGGTCATGCCTTTCGGTTTGACCAACGCTCCCGCAGTTTTTATGAATTTAATGAACCAGATCTTTCACCAATACTTGGACAAATTTGTAGTAGTCTTTATAGACGATATCTTGATTTACTCCAAGAGTCAAGAGGAGCATGAGCAGCATCTACGGATAGTTTTGGGAACATTGGGAATAAACGACTTTTTGCGAAGCTTAGCAAGTGTGATTTCTTTCTCAAGGAGGTATCATTCCTTGGTCATATTGTTTCGGGTGATGGTATATCAGTAGACCCAGAGAAGATCACAGCAGTCAAATCATGGCCCGCTCCCACAACAGCTTCTGAAGTGAGAAGTTTTCTCGGACTTGCGGGTTACTACCGACGGTTCATAGAAGATTTCTCTCGAATAGCGGGGCCTATGACTCGATTAACTTGCAAGGATCAGGAGTTTGTATGGACAGACGAGTGTCAAGCCGCTTTTGACGAGTTGAAAAGCGATTGACCACAGCACCGATCTTGACACTACCATCGGGCCCAGGAGGATTTGTGATCTACAGCGACACATCCGGGAAGGGATTAGGATGTGTATTGATGCAGCACGGTCGCGTAGTAGCATATGCATCGTGACAGTTGAGAGTGCATGAGAAGAATTATCCGACCAACGATCTAGAGCTCGCAGCGGTTATCTTTGTTTAAAGCTATGGAGACACTACTTGTACGGCGAGAAGGTTGATATCTACACTAATCATAAGAGCCTCAAGTACGTGTTCACACAGAAAGAGTTGAATATGCGACAGCATCGTTGGTTGGAGTTGATGAAGGATTATGAGATCGAGCTTCATTATCACCCGGGCAAGGCTAATGTCGTGGCAGACGCATTGAGCCGTAAGACCATGGCACACTTTTTGACTACACAGAAGGAATTGATTAGAGACTTGGAGCAGCTTGGTATTGAGGTAGTATTGCCTGGAGCAGACGGCGTATTAGCCAACCTTCAAGTGCAATCATCATTGGTAGAGCGCATCAAGGAAGCATTGCCTGATGATGCTAGATTTCGACGATTGAAAGAGAGGACTGAAGCAGGAGAGCAGACGGGATTGAGGATCCACCCTGATGGGACATTGCGATGTGGTGACCGCCTTTATGTTCCCAATGGAGAGTTACGACAGGAGCTGATGGCAGAGGCTCACAGTTCAACTTATTCTATTCATCTCGGCGGAACCAAGATGTATCGTGACTTACGACAGTATTATTGGTGGCATGGAATGAAGCGGGAGATAGCTCATCTCGTTGCCAAGTGCTTGGTATGTCAACAAGTGAAGGCGGAGCACCAGAGGACGGCCGGATTATTGCAGCCGCTACCCATTCCCGAGTGGAAGTGGGAGCACATTACTATGGATTTCTTCACGAGTTTTCCTCGGAGTCCTAGAGGACGTGACGCAGTGTGGGTGATTGTTGATAGACTTACAAAGTTAGCCCATTTCTTACCTTTTAGAGTAGGACAGTCGACAGAGGTATTGGCGGAGATGTATATGGAGCAGATTGTGAGATTACACAGTGTGCCTGTTAGTATTGTGTCGGACCGTGACTCGAGATTTACCTTGCACTTTTGGAGGAGCATGCAAGAGAGTTTGGGCACTCGATTGAAGTTTAGCACATCATACCATCCGCAGACAGACGGCCAGTCAGAGCGTACCATACAAATGTTAGAGGATATGTTGAGAGCGTGTATGCTTGATTTTGGCGGTTCATGGGAGGACCATCTTCATCTTGTTGAGTTTTTCTACAACAATAGCTATCAAGCGAGCATTCAAATGGCTCCGTTTGAAGCGTTATATGGTAGGAAGTGTCGATCTCCTGTTCGTTGGAGCGACATAGGAGAGCGACAGCTATTGGGTCCCGAGTTGGTCTTGAGTACAGTGGAGACAGTGAAGAAGATTCAGGACCACCTGCGAGCAGCGCAGGATTGTCAGAAGCAGTGGGCAGATAATCGTCGTCGACCCTTGGAGTTCAAAGAAGGCGACCATGTGTTCTTGAAGATATCCCCCACTAGAGGCACGATTCGATTCGGAGGACGTGACAAGTTGAGTCCAAGGTACATCGGCCCTTTTGATGTCTTGGAGCGTATTGGAGAGGTTGCATACAGATTGGCATTGCCACCATCACTAGAGGGAGTACATGACGTATTCCATGTATCTCAGTTGAGGAGGTACGTGACGGACAGCAATCATGTGCTTGATCACTCCGAGATCACAGTTGGACCGAGTTTGTCGTACGAAGAGCAACCAGTAGGTATCCTCGATCGCCGAGTGAAGGTGTTGCGGAATCAATCTATTCCATTGGTTCGCGTGGCATGGAAGCATCACTCACTAGGGGAGTCTACTTGAGAGCGTGAGGACGACATCCGAAACCGCCACCCGCTTTTGTTCGAAGGCGAAGGTATGTCTTGTATTGAAGCTTTTAATTGCTATTAATTTCCTTGCATTGCATTTGATCTCCCGACCTTAGTTTAATTTCGAGGACGAATTTTTTTTTAAGTTGTGTAGGATGTAAACCCCCAATATTTTCTAACTATTTTAGTACTTTAAAAAAAATTTCTAACTATTTGGACTTAAAGTGGTAATTAATGTGTATGTATGTAATTATAAATATATATATATTATAGGTACGATTGTGTGCTTGATATTTTATTACTACTAAATATAGCCGACCTTGGTTACATAATACGTTTATACTTAATTACGAATTATAGAAATTTTTCTTGTGAATATATACATCTATACATATGTATATATATGAATATATATATATATTTATATATAAATATATATTTATAAAAAAAAAATATATATATATTTATATATAAATATATATATATATATATATATACATATATATATATATATATATATATAGTTATTGCTTAAAAAAAAAGAGATAGTGGCCCGGCCCCACACCCCAGCAAAGAGGGCGGCCAGGCTGTGATGGAAGCCTAGTGTTGCATTAGGCATATTAGTAAAAAAAAATGTAACCCACCACCCACTAAAAGTGGGCGGGCCCCACCAAGAATAATGCTTGCTGCGTGCAGCAGCAAGCTCGTGAATAGCCCAAAACCCGTGGGGTTGATTCACTTAGGATTTCTAAACCCATAGGTATTAGGTTTTACGAGAAGTTGATATAAATACAACTTTTTTCACAAGCCGCAAAACCCTAATCTTCCAAAACGAAAGTTGAGGCTGATTATACCCTCTTCAAATACGAATTCATTTCACCAGCGACGGAGCTCTGTGCGCGACGAACGGAGCATCGGAAGTCAGTCCCGCGTCACCCACGGAGCAGTTTTCCCACTCAAGGTACCCTACTTCCCTACGACGTAACTTTTTACTCGTAGCACCGATTTTCGATCCGTAAAATTTTTGGAAAGTAGACTTGACCCTCTTCGAGATCATCCAGATGGATTTCGAAACAACCCATCAACTTCCTCGAAAATTCGAGATGAAGTTAAAGAAAAACCTGTTTTCTGTAATACTAAAAACTGTTTTAAAACGACAACTTGTCGGCCAATTCTCTTGTTGTGCATTAAGGATTTGTAGAAACTAATCCAAGTCAGTAAAAGACAACATAACCCCGATTAAAACACAACTTGTAGATCGGTATTTTGATTTCTGTGCAAGAATTAAACCCATGTTAAAGTTGTGCGAAAAACTATTTTTCAAAATAGTAAATTTCAGAAAATCTATCCCGATACGGCACGTGCCCCGACAAATCGGACAACATGGTCGCACGCTATACGCATCGAAAGGCGCGTATGGACGTTACCGACGTGTAGGAACTGACGGAACTCAGTTTCGTCGCGTGTGCTCGACGAAATCAACGTGTATCCGTCGAGATACCCCCGTATCGGCGTTTTGCAAACTTGCCCATAACTTCGTGTACAGTCGTCAAATAGAGACGAAACTTACGACAACAAGTCCGAATCAAAATTTTGGTCCTGTGTGCCAAGTTTGGTTCGATTCTGAGAAGGTCAAATCGGAACCCATTTTTGGCGGGCCTGCGACCCACTCAAACGGGCGATTTTGTATACGGCTCCTCGAAATCCAAAATTGGACATACCATTGAGTTCCTCTCCTCAAACTGAAACCGTAGACATATAGTTTGACGACTTTATAGACCGTAGACTTTGGCACGCGTTTCGGTGTAAAGCGGGTCCAACGGCGGACATCGTTTTGACCCAAAATTATAATTTTGCCCCTGTTCCAGAATTTGACTTTTAGACAAGCATTTCCTAGGTATAATTTTTTCACCGAGATCATTTTTGATGTTTGTTTCAGCGTCCGGAGTTGTTTGGAGATTGTGACGTTTCTTGGCTGACATTATGATTACTTGGACTTGCCACTTTGCACCATCAGGCAAAATATCTTGCCACCTTACTCTGTGATTATTATATTCTTATTTTAGTTGTTATTTTCAGCATTTTATTTTGTGATATTTAAACTGTGCGTCTAAGTCACACTTGGGTGCAAGCGACTCTATCGGTCGTTTTTCTTGCTTTATTTATTCTCTTGCATTGACTTAGTTTATTGACCACCCATTGATATTGAGGTATTGGTATATCTCATATGGCCTTGACACTTGTTGTATCACGTGATATGAGTCACATATAGGACAGGAATTTGCGTAGTCGGCTGGCCACCGATACGTATGGAGCATGCGACGGATAGGGGTAACTGCCAATAGAGTTGTATGCTAGAAGACTTGGCGGTTACTAGAGGTACATGTCAGTTATGGAGATGATGATACTAGGCATTGGATGGGGAGAACATTACCTGACGTATGGGCTTCGATTGCACTTCCCTTGTAACCTGGAAGCTCCGCTGGAGATACGGGTATGAGCCTCTCAGGTTGGCCACTGTCGTTTTTAAACGTCATGCTCTTGGTCACTGGTGCCCTAGAGGGGACTATACCGGATCCTATATTCAGCCAGGGCTCATGCCTCGAAGGAATGTATCTCAACTGCATATTCATAGTAGAATGGTCAGGAACCCGATAGCATGCATACCTTTCTCTCTTATTATATTATCACAGTTTATATGGCATGGTGTTTTCTTGTATCTTGCTATGTCCCCTGAGGACCTGGTTATCTCTCTAGGTTTAGACGATTTTTCACAGGAGTACAGAGCGGCATTGGAGCTATCTTACATTGATGACGAGGCAGTGCCTTATGACTTCTAGTCTATCTCTTATCTGAGATAGTTGTAGACATTATTTTACATCTCATTTCTTTCTATTTACGAAGGTTGGACTCCGATCTTGTGAGACTATTTTTTTAGCTCTTTGGAGTGAGTATGTTCACCCGGCTATCTTTTGATACTCTTATTTATTTATTTGGACTTCATTATCTTCTGTGTTGAGCTGTGATGAGATTAGATATGTTACTCTGGCCTGTGATTATTTTATTTACAGCTTATGTACATATATGAGGATTCCATATATTGGAGTGTTCTTCGTATATGTACAGCTGGCATGTTCTCGTACTTGGACCTATATATTTTGGGACAGGGGCGTTACACACACGTCGGTAACATCCATACGCGTCTTTCGATGCTTATGGGATATGACCATGTTGCCCAATTTTTTGGGGCATACGTCGTATCAAAAATATTTTCATGAAAATCTTATTTTTGAAAACAGGTTTTTCTCTAGCTTTACAAACGAATTAATAACTGATTAGTAGATGATAAATAAATATACAAAAATGGTTTTGCAGTGCTACCAGTATTCTAGAATATTTTTCAAAAAGTTTTAGAGAAAACCTAATGAGTTAACGGAAAACAGTCTCTAAACATGGGTAGTTGAACTACCTAAGACTGCTTACGAAACTGTTTTTCCTTATAGTTCAACTAAATTTTCTGGATTGATGGATCGGCGATTCTCGAATCCAATTGATGAGATATCTAGACGGTTATGTGGGCTTTCTAAAAAAAATTATGGCACCAAAAACGATCGAATATGGGTGGAGATATCAAGGTAAAAAGTCGGGTACCTGCGCTGTGATAGAACATAGTTGGCTCTGTTCATTGTCAGTTTTGACGCTCGTGGTGGCGCTCCGACCAACGGTGGTGGCGTACAGGCAGAAATACTCGGGCGTGAGGGTGTCGGGAAGGCTCTGGTCGAAGGAATTGAGTTGGGGTGCTGGGTTGATGGAATATTTTTTAGGGTTTTCGAGTTTCTCTCGATGGGTTCTTTTTATACTCGGGTTTTAAATCCTTAATTAGTTTGAAATATATATCCAATTTTGATGAAAATTGAGGGTTAAATTTTGTGGAGAATCCTAATAGGATCATTCCAAAAAAATTTGAATCGATTTGGTAAAGATTTTATGAAATTCGAAATTTAATCTCTCATTCTCGAGCCATGCTGTGCGCAGAAAGGAATAGGGGGCTCGGCCAATTCAAGTATTGTTCACAAAGTGAACAATATTACACATTTAGCAATACCTCCATATATAAGCCATATATCACAAAAATCCCTAGAATTTTTTATAACGTTTAATAATACCTTATAAGTATTTTAGGAGAATTATTTCGAAGCAAGTATACATAATATCATTTCCATGAAATATTATATAAATCAAGTACTTATGAAATACCAAAATTTACTAAATAAGATATACAAAAATCCTATATAAAAATAGGGGATTTTACACCAACCTTCCTCCCTGTCCCAATATGACACCATACCACACACTCCCATTCAGTCAAGAGCTAACCCAGGTAGCCTTATATATAAACACACACACCAACATATAAACATGTTCCCCCTTCTCTGATACTCGGTATAACTCCACATAAATGTCAACTGATACTAGATCAGTTGGGGTCCAACTGATACATAATGCATCAGGAAGCATGACTAAAACCCTATCTCAGAAATACTCTAACATTCTAACATGAGGACACTAACTTATCCCATATCCTAATATCCTAACCACTACACTCAAACAAGCCTTTGGTCAATGGCCAACGGCTAATAGCTCTCTGTGATAGTGAACCATCATCGTACCCTCCTCACATGCACACTCTCAATCACAGACACATACCAATACTCACCCGAGCACTCACCCCCATGGCGAAAAGGTCACTGCCCAGTCCTACTGCTGCTACTGCTACTACAACATACTGCTACAATGCCCTGGCTTTGCCACAACCAACATCTACCAACTGACTCACCAAGACACAACTCTAAGTCCCATTTAACCTTATGAAACCCCATGTCTATGAACTCACACACACTCACATATGTACATCATAATCTGATCATGTACACATTCCTTACCCCTCTCCATCTGCAGGTACAAACATTACACTGCTGCTGCCCATCTATCTCCATCTATCCATAATTTCTAACTGATACATAGAGTATCCTGACCAATCCCCTGCTGCTCTGTTCTGATTGAAACCCCAAAACCACCTTATAGTATATGCATCTAATCCCATCATACCATTGCCTACATACAAGGTATAATGATAGACACAAATAATTCAAACACAGACTATAAGACCCCCAATTTAGGTGATACAATAGGTACCCAATTGCAATGCATTCACTAATGTGATACTAACATTCATGTATATGAGTGTATACCTATTTATGATACTATATATATATATATATATATATATATATATATATATTATATATATATATAAAATATATATATATATATATATATATATATATATATAATTTTTTATTTATATATATATATATATATTTATATATATATATATATAATATATATATATATATATATATATATATATATATATATATATATATATATATATATATATATATATATATAGTCGTATGGAAGAGAGTAAATATCATATAGTATATACATATATATAGTATATACATACATATATACAGTTCATATATATATATATATATATGTACTATATATATATATATATATATATATATATATATATATATATATATATATATATATATATATATATATATATATATATACTCAACAGAGCCTCCCACTACCATAAATGCATACCTCCCTATGTTACATGATGCATATATATATATATATATATATATATATATATATATATATATATATATATATATATATATATATATATATATATATATATATATATATAGTAGCCTCTATACTCAACAGAGCCTTCCACTACCATAAATGCATACCTCCCTATGTTACATGATGCATATATATATATATATATATATATATATATATATATATATATATATATATATATATATAAATAAATATTTTTATAATATATATATATATATATATATATATATATATATATATATATATATATAGGCCCACTCAAGTACTATATTTATGTGGCCAATGTCTTCATGAAATGAATATATAACACAAATATATGCATATATGCCAAATCTAATTAGACACATACACACACATGTAAATTAGCTTATAGGACATTTCTGCAAATACTTGGTGTGTCACTCTCAGATTTCTTCCAAGAGTGGCACAAAACCTACCCAAACTATCAAATGAGGACTCAATAGAGCCTCTAAATCATTCCTAAGGGTTATCCCTATACATGGTTGAGTTCCTATGGGCTCAATATCAAAATGTGGATTGAAATGACAAGTTTAGAGAGAGTTATACCTATTGGAAGTTTTTTTCCAATGAACAATCCAATGGACATGAACCCGACACAAAAATCCTTAGCAAATGGACTCTTCTCCTTGTTCCTAGCTCCACACTCCTTGTAGACACCTTCTTGAGAGAATGTGAGAAATAGTGGAGAAAATAGTGAGATTGGAAGAGTAATCAATGGTGAAAGGGCTCCTAATGGCAAGAGCTCTCTATTTGGAAAAAATGGTGGCTTGTAATAAAATTAAGTGGAAGGGAGAGGGAGCCCTATATGGCCGGCCACCATTGGTAGGTTGGCCAAGGTTTACATTGTCTAAATAGCCCTCTAAGTTGTCTTTTGGCTAAATAAAAGCTATGTAAAGGGTTGGGGTTATTTTGGACAAACACCTAATCTCTTAATGAACTATTTGATCATGGAATGAATGGTCTAATCACACTAACCTAAAGAGTTGGTTTATGGGCGATGCCTTGCTAATTATTGGACTCCGAATTAGTGTCTAAGCTAACCGGACCACTAACACAAGTCAAAAACTAGACTACTCTCTAATCCGATTAACTAATCTCCAAAAATACAATATTTATAAATAAATAATCACAATTTATAAAATGATAAATTTACCCTTATTTTGGAGAACTGATGGTTATAATCCTACCCCCTTAGAAAAATTTTGTCCTCGAAATTTAGGTTGGTTGTACTCTTCTTAAAGTCATGTCCCCAACAATCATGGTCCAAGAAAACCTTATCTAAGCCATACAATCCTATCGAAGGAAATAACATATATGGTTATGATATTATTGGTCATAATAAGACGATTCATAAGGTACTAAGAAGAACACAAACAAAGGTGGGGTGCATCATCAACTTATCTCAAAAGATATACTAAAATCTAGGCTGTACATAATTATTCTTGTAAGCCCACCTTCCAAATCTTTAAAATTTTAAGTTTATTTGTTTATAATTAATTTTATGATTATTGGGAGTCATACCGAATCTTGTAGGTGAGCTATGACCATATTATGGTCATATGACCTCTAGATAGTTTATATATGTATTATTTAGCTATTTTATATTTTTCTATAATTTTTGGACATTTTAGTTATTTAATTATTATTTTTAAGGACTTTCAGGATTTATTGTAAGGTCACTCAATGGTATTTCTGGACCGAACATTTTTATTTTGGGCTCTAGATGAATAAAAATATTTTCTAGAATATTCTAGGATTTTTCTAGAATTTTTAGATTTTTAAGAATTTTTAGATAATTAAAACATATAAAATTTATATTTTATAGGCTTTTGAAATTTACTATGAGGTCACATGATGA
Organism: Iris pallida; assembly: GCA_029216955.1. Lineage (NCBI taxonomy): Eukaryota > Viridiplantae > Streptophyta > Magnoliopsida > Asparagales > Iridaceae > Iris > Iris pallida. Next base: position 126,568 of record JANAVB010039442.1, on the reverse strand, counting down.
TATTTGTGTTAAAATATTTTATTTAGATTCTAGGCACATAGAAATATTTTCTAGATTTTCTATGATTTTTTTGTATTTTTTTGTAATTTATTTGATTTATTTGGACTTAAAATGATTTTTAAATAATTTTTAAATTAAATAAATAATTACCCAGTCATCCACCCGAGCGGCCCACATGTCGGTGCCAACTACAGCTACAGTAATCGCCTCTTTCTCTCTCTCTCATATATATATATATATATATATATATATATATATATATATATATATATATATATATATATATATATATATATATATATATATATATATATATTTCGTAAACCATAATATTCACTTGGCCGTTTTGAGAGAGTTGCTCTTTTGAGACCCCCGACTTCCCGGAGCGACTGCCGTCAACTCCGACGTGATTTTAGCGTACCGTTTTTTTGGGGTTCGTATTGAGGTAAACTTCCAGAATTTATAATATATTTTTGAATATTTTGATCCTGAATTTATGGAGAATTCTGTGAGTATTTGTTCTCCAAAACTTGACACGTCGTACGGTTTTCGAGATCCCGAACTCCGATTTGTGTTCCATTTGAAGTTTCGAAAAGCTAACATGACGATCTTCGACACATAATTTTCTCGGAATTTTAGAGGTTCATTTGATATTCTAGTTATTCAGTTGAACTCAGAATTGATCGATAAATCACCGTTTTGGTCACGGTTAGCCATAACGACGATATCTTTTGACCAAAGCGTTATTTTGTGGCACGGTCGATTCCAGCGCACTCATGGCACTGAAATCTACCAAGGTGCACTTTTAAAATCTTAAGTTCATGATGTTTAACTGGATATTAAATGGCACGCCTCGATTTGCGTGCCATGGTTTTCAAAATTGTAAACATAACTTTTTATGGCCAAAACTTCTAAGATTTAGATGATATTTCAAATTATTATAGGTTAAATTAGGGTTTTAAGCGATTTATTATCGAATTATCTGTTATTAGATTAGTTAACCAATTAGCCACTTATTCTATGATTTTAGAGTTAGAATATTAGAATTGACGTAGTTTTCGTACATGGTTTATGGTATGAAGTACGATATGGGTTAATAGCTTCTAGATCAACGTTCCTCGCATCCTTGACTTGTGACTACGGTTTGTCTAAGGATTCAGGCAAGTATAGTATTGCATTATGTTTTAATTCATTATAACGTTTTCTCTATCGCTCTCTTGTTTGATATCCCGTTGAGACATTGCTTGATATTTCATTAAAACATGATTGTGACACCGTAGTTATTGTATCCTTCTTAGTGTATCATTAACCGTTATTGCTTGTTAGTGAGTCGGGAGGGAAAATACTCGGTAAGTACGTGAACAAACCCAAATATTGTTATTGTGGATAGCTAAGTCATACACCCCACGTATGAGTTAGCCGTACCATATTATTGTGGATAGACATCATACGATGTGTCGTATTAGCCCATTCGTTCACGTATTAAAATGTATTTCACACACATATAGTTGTTTTCATTGTTCCTTTATCTAGTTCCCGTCTTACTAGTTCATATCTTGCTAGTTTATATCTTACTAGTTCTTTATATACTCTTTGCCATCATTGTTTCTTATTGTTCTAACTTATTTTGGGCTAACAACATTAATTGCAATATGGTTATACTTTGCTCTTTTCCTGACTGGATCGTTGTTATAGGTGAGGATGACGTGCCTACTTTTGCGCTATGGATCATACGGGGGAAGATAGAGACTCAAAGGCCAAACCATAGAAGACTAGTTAGATGTGTGGTAGTTTTTTATAATTGTAAAAGCTTATATTCTTCTTCAAATGTAAAACTTTTAAATTTGTAAAATTGATTTAGTTGTTGTGAATGAGCAGTTAGTATTTATGAACATTTTGTTTATTGCGGGATAGACAACGTACTACAGTCGATACTGTGGTGTAGGCTAGGCTTGGACACGCACTTGTATCCCAAAAAGCGGGTGCGGGTCGTGATAAGTTTTTATGGTGGCCCATGTAGGTCAATTTTTGCAAAAGATTACAAACTTGTGGTAGTACTTAATTTAGTTGTACTACTGCAAGCGTGCGACTAAAAATTTGCTCATTCACAATTAGGATTGATTTAATTTTGGAAAATGACTAGGATTAGGAGTCTCTTATTCAATTTGACCCTTGGTTAGTTAAGATTGCTAATTAGGCCATGTGATTTAGCCAATGATTTATTGAATTCTAAACCCTATTAAATATTTGATACGATGGTAGGATCAAAGGTGGGTAGACTATTCGCTTGGTAAGTTAGGTCATCCGAAAATTTATGCTCTAACCTTTATAATTAAAAAAGTTTCTTTTTGCCCTCTTTAGATATTATCCTCATATCGTAAGATTCAAATTAATTACTTATTTTACGTTTTACCATATTTTATAATTTTGTCTCTGTTATCTATATATGAATCTCGTATTAGTTTGTTTTATTTAAATTTTTCCTTCAATCATTTGAATATCTATGAGATAGAGATTAGAATGTTTATAATTCTCTTATCTTCAGTTATTTCCTCCATAATCAATTATTTTATTTTCAAGAATTGAGACTTACAGTACAAATACTTACACTTTTTCTATCTTGATTATCTTGTAACTTGTTTGAATTTCTAGAAGCTCCTTGAGATTCTTATGGATATAGTTGAAATAATTATTCGATGACTTACAATGGAAAGGCAGATACGCACTATCCCCTTTTATTTGAATTATGAGTACTGTGGGTTCATTGCAGCTAGCAGCGCACTGGCGTGGCTTGAACCCTAAGTCTAAATAATTTCAAGTAAGCGTAGGTTGTCAAATATTATTCAAACTATGTCTTAATTGTCCTATTTAATTTTTGAATTATTATGTCAATACGGGATAGAGTAGATAGAGTATTTGATACCGTATTCTTATTTGAGTCATGGAATCAAGAGTTTATTGCAGCTAGATGTACATTGGCGAGGCATAGATCCTCGCTAAAATGACTTAAGATATGCATACTATTTTCGAATACCATAGAGGCTATATCTTTTATTGGCATATGACTATTATATTTTTATGATCCGCAAATCTTGCACTCTCACTCCAAATTGATTTAAAACCCTATTTCTTATTATCGAATTCTCCATAGTCTGTAGTTCCTTTTTTCTATTCAAAATCATTATTTAGTTTCTTCCTAGTAACCATTTAGAATCGATTACTTTATTCGATTCTATTACACTAGATTCATAATCATACTTAGATCTTGAATCTATAATCATGTCTAAATAATTTGTTTTACTAACGAATCGTGCGGAAATATTTTTGATTTGTTCATTATAAAATAACTTTGATCGTGACTAGACTATTTTGACTATAATTATTATCGTGCCAAAAATCATATCTTCTTTTGAGCTTCGATTCTATCTGTGATTATTGCTGACTAATTAATCATATATCATATTATTTTCTTAATTATATTCTTTGTCGTGCTTATTCATATCGATTGATCATATCATATTTTGATGATATTCTTAGTCGTGCCTATTTGTATCTTCTGAAATTTTGAAGACGAAAATTTTCTAAGATTGGTAGATTTGTAAGTCCACTTACCAAATTTTTAAAATTTTAAGTTTATTTGTTTATGATTAATTTTATGATCATTGGGAGTCATGCCGAATCATGTAGGTGAGCTATGACCATATTAAGTTCATATGACCACTAGATAGTTTATATATGTATTATTTAGCTATTTTATATTTTTCTATAATTTTTGGATATTTTAGGTATTTAATATTTAAGGGTTTATTATTTTTAAGGACTTTCAGGATTTACTGTAAGGTCATTCGAGGGTATTTCTGGACCGAATATTTTTATTTTGGCTCTAGATGAATAAAAATATTTTCTAGAATATTCTAGGATTTTTCTAGATTTTTAGATTTTTGAGAATTTTTAGATAATTAAAACATATAGAATTTATATTTTATAGGCTTTTGAAATTTACTGTGAGGTCACATGATGATATTTTCTGTTAAAATATTTTATTTAGATTCTAGACACTTAGAAATATTTTCTAGAATTTTATAGGAATTTTCTGCAATTTATTTCGATTTATTTGGACTTAAAATGATTTTTAAATAATTTTTGAATTAAATAAATAATTATCTAGTCATCCACCCGGGGGCCCATCTGTCGGCGCCAACTACAGCTACAATAATCGCCTTTTTATCTCTCATATATATATATATATTAAAGTATTTCGTAAATCCTAATATGCACTTGACCATTTTGAGAGAGTTGCTCTTTGGAGACCCCCAACTTCCAGGAGCGATTGCCGTCAACCCTGACGTGATTTTAGTGTGCCATTTTTTTGTTGGGTTCGTATTAAGGAAAACTTCCAGAATCTAAAATTTGTTTTCGAATATTTTGATCCTGATTTTTTGGAGAATTCTGTGAGTGTTTGTTGTCCAAAACTCGATATGTCGCACAGTTTTCGAGATCCTGGGATATCCCGAACTCCGATTTGTGATCCGTTTGAAGTTTTGGAAAGCTAACTTGATGATCTTCGAACAAAATTTTCCAAAAATTTTAGTGGTTCGTTTGCTATTCTAGTTATTCAGTTGAACTCAGAATTGATCGATAAATTACCGTTTTGGTCACGGTTAGCCATAACGGCGATATCTTTTGACCAAAGCGTAATTTTGCGGCACGGTCGATTCCAACACACTAATGGCACTAAAATCTATAAGTTGCACATTCAAAATCTTAAGTTCATGATGTTTTACTAGATAGTCAATGACATGTCTCGATTTGTGTGCCATGGCTTCCAAAATTAGAAAAAAAAATGACTTTTTGTGGCCAAAACTTCCTAGTTTAGATGATATTTCAGATTATTATAGGTTAAATTTGGTTTTTAACTAATTTATTTTAGAATTAACTATTATTAGATAAGTTAACCAATTAGCCACTTATTCTATGATTTAACGTTAGAATATTAGAATTGACTTATGGTTTTCGTACACGGTTCGTGGTACGACGTGCGATATGGGTTGATAGCTTCTAGATCAGCGTTCCTCGCATACTTGACTTGTGACTACGATTTGTGCAAGGATTCAGGCAATTACAGTATTGCATTATGTTTTAGTTCATTATAACGTTTTCTCTATCGCTTCCTTGTTTGATATCCCGTTGAGACATTGCTTGATGTTTCATTGAGACACGATTGTGACGCCGTTATTATTGTGTCCTTCTTAGTGTTTTGTTGACCGTTATCGATTGTTTGTGTCGGGAAGGAAAATACTCGATAAGTACGTGAACAAATCCAAATATTGTTATTGTGGATAGCTAAGTCGTACACCCCACGTATGAGTTAGCCGTACCCTATTATTGTAGATAGCCATCGTATGATGTGCCGTATTAGCCCAGCCGTTTACGTAAAGGTATTTCACACACACATAGTTGTTTTTATTATTTTTTATCTAGTTCCTGTCTTACTAGTTCATATCTTGCTAGTTCATATCTTGCTAGTTTATATCTTGCTAGTTCTTTATATACTCTTTGCCATCATTGTTTTTTACTGTTCTAACTTATTTTAGGCTAATAAATTAATTCCAATATGGTTGTACTTTGCTCATTTCCTGAGTGGATCGTTGTTATAGGAAAGGATGACGTGCCTACTTTTGTACTATGGACCATACGGGGGGAGATAAAGACTCGAAGGCTAAACCATAGAAGACTTGTTAGATGTGTGGTAGTTTTTTATAATTATAAAAGCTTTTATTCTTCTTCAAATGTAAAAATTCTAAATTTGTAAAGTTGATTTTGTTGTTGTGAATGAGCAATTAGTATTTATGAGCATTTTATTTATTACAGGATAGACAGCGTACTACCGCCGATACCGCGGCGTAGGCTTGTCTTGGACACGCACTCGCATCCCGAAAAGTGGGTGCGGGTCGTGACAATTCTACGGTAACTCGATTATACGTAAAAGGTATAATCGACATGTATATAATTATACTAAGGGATGTAATTACATAACTAATTCTACTCCTCCGTCCCAATCAATACACATGGATCTGATCACGACACGTCACGTACATAATTGTTATTTACACATGAAGCACATGAAGCGCATGAAGTACATGAAAGAATAATATGAATACAAGGAGTACATGATGCAAATGATAAAGTATATGACATAATATACATGATGTACCTGATAAAGGGGCTAACATCTCCTAACAAGATCCACTTAGCTTCAATCCGTGTAACAGTGTGTCAACATGAATGTAGAAGCATAAATAAATTTTATAAACCAAGTCAAAGAAGTTGAGAGTTTTACGAAGTCAAACTGAGTCAAATTCAAGTTTTACTCAGAGATCAAACAGAGTCCAACTCTACGCGAACTACTTTACGCCAGAGCCATCCTCAGCTTTTATGCGAGAGACAGGCTGTCTACATCGCATTTAATGTGTGTGATACTGCTCTAACAGAATGATTTTTTGACAGCACATTGCATAGAAGCCGAGAAATTTTTTATACCAAACCCAACACTTGTCGTTTAGCGTGCAGATGGGCTACTTTACGCTCAAGAGACCGCTTCCTTTACGCATGAAAGTTATTCGAGTTTTTACGCTCAAGGCTTTCGTGTGCGTAGAGTTTATTTGAGCTAATTATACGCTCAAGGCTACTTTTCAGCCACTTTACGCAGGAAGTCTATTTTGGGTCATTTTACGCCCAGTCTGCTACTCTTCGCAGGATGTTTGTTTTGGGTTATTTTTACGCCCAATCTTTTCTGGCTATGTGAGAACGTGGTCTGCATACGTGGCTTTCATGCCACACTTATCGAGGAACGTGTATATGTGCTCTTCCCATATTGTTGAAGTTGTGGGACACGTGTTACCATGCGTAGAGATCACAACTATATATGGGACATGTGTTATTATACGTAAAGGTTGATTTTCAATCGTGGGTGGCAGTTACTTGCGTAGAGACCCAATTATGTTGCTTTTTACGCATAGAGGGTCTAGTCTATAAATAGACTTATTTTTGATATCAAGAAAAATACAGAGGAGGAGATTCTGAGAAAACTCATACTTTCAGAGTGATATTTTCCAGAAGCATTTCTTCAACTTTTTCTCAAGAACAGGGTGAAGCAATGCAGAAAAGCATTTGACTGTGCCATCAGTGCCGTTGTGTCGATACCTTTCTGGTGACTTAGTTCTTCCGATTGTTCATCTTCTTCAAGCAATTCTCTTCATCATCATCGTGTGGTCCAAGGAACAAAGTGATCGCTCTTAGATCAGACTTCCATAGCAATACTCTCTAGAATCTATTTATACTTTTGTACTTTTTTTCGTTTTCTTTCAAAAGCTAATTTTAGGCATTTTGTTAAGTGAAACAAAATGGCGACTCTGCTGGGGATGACTTTCTCCTCTGACGAGAAAGTAATTGCTTAATATACGATGACGTGTCGATCGGATCGACGAAGAAGACTTTGGTTGTTTAATTCGACAGACTGCTTACAAAGAAATGCTCCGAACTGGGGGTAGTGCTCGCTACTCCAATGTTCAAAAATCACGAAAGGTGTTGAAAGTTTGGATCCCTAAATCTAAAACACCCTCTGATCTCTCTGCTATATCTGAAGGCAAGGGAATTCTTCCCACTCCTGTCGTTGGGGCTCCTGTCTGTGACGAGGCAGTCTCTACTTCAGTATTGCGCCCCGGGCGTAAAAATCAGTCTCCCGTTTGTGACGTGGTAGACACTCAAATCTTGTGCTCTACGCGTAAGGGTAAATCTCCCGTCTGTGACGTGGCAGATATTTCTGTTTTGCGCTCTACGCGTAAAGGCAAATCTCCTGTCGATGACATGGTAGATAAAGTTCACAATAATGCTTTTGCATCTAAAGTGAATTTGCCTACACGCATGTAACGTAAAAATTAAACAAGAATTCTATTGTTGGTAAAACTTCAGTTTTTTACCAACAACCTTCTTACACTGCTTTACGTAAAGTACCAAATCTTCAAATTATGCGTAATGCTGATGGAGTTCTTTGTGCACAAAAATCTCAGGATTTATGCACGCAACTCCAGGCACGTAAAAATATACAGTTTGGTTATGCTAATGAAGCAAGTAATCTTCTTTATACGCAAGGGACTAAACGTTTTTCTGTCCCAAATGTAATAAAGAAGATGACTCCTTCCACTCCTTCTGATTTACGTGAGTTACTTGTACAAAAACGTAAAGACAGAAAATCTTCTGTGATACTCCTCCAAGAAAATTATCATTGTGAGTGTCACCTGATTGTAATCAAATATTGTTGTTCAGCTTCTAAACGGTCAGTTTTTGATCGATTAAGCTACAATGTGCCTCAGCAATAAATTGATGACCAAGAACATGAGTTGTCCTATGCATCAGTCAATATGACATCTCATATCAATAGAGGATGACGTCCAAGACGCAATTCGTCCCGGACTCCAAGTCAACAACAATTCAATCGAATCCTTGACACTTTTGAAGGATTATATCAACATACTCGGTTAAGAAGTCAAAAATTGTTGCAATCTTCAGATTCAGAAGCTGGGGGTACCTAGTCATTGGAGTCAGAAACTGATAGCGTTGATTCATACCTCTACACCAATCCCTCTGTATGTTCAAGGGAGGTTGAATCTTATGTTATCGAAGAAGAACCAGAGACGTCTACTTCTAATACAGAGCAACGTCTCTCGGTAGTGGAACAATTGCTGAAGTACATGCTTGCCATGATGCAAAATATGCATCAAATAATAATGACTCAGCAAACTGTTCAGCCGGTAGTGGTAACACCGGTACATGTAGCAGCACAAACTCAAGATAATCAAGGGGTTGACATACCTTTGAATAATCTGAGTCAAGAGCCTGCTATCAATCAAAACTCAGCATCTCCAGATCCTCTCATTCCAGAAGATGTACCACCTCCGGTGGGAGTTACGGTACAACCAGTCACTATTCAATCAAATGTGCTTCCCCAAACTTGTGAAGCTATTCAAGCAGTGCGTGAGTTAAAAGCACAGTTTGAATTTCTTAAACACAAAGATCAGCTCCAGAGGTTAGGGATCAAGCAACCTTATCTTCCCTACCGGAATGATGTACCCTTCCATCCAAAATTCAAGCCACAATCTATGGTATTATTTGATAGAAATGCCTCTCCTAGTCAATGTATCAATTATTTTAATATTATGACTGTGCATCTGCAAAAGAATGATGCTCTCCGCACCCGAGTCCTCATTGGGTGTTTGACGGGTACTACATACGACTGGTATCGTAGTCTACCTGATAATTGCATATCATCTTTTGACGAGTTCAAAGCAATGTTTCTCTTTCGTTTCTATGAAGGAGGCATGGACATGAACATGTCCTCTTTAATAGAGATTAAACAGAAAGAGAAAGAGGATACTCGAACGTTTATTGAACATTTTCGACATGCCACTTTGAAAATGCCTCCTGGTATGCCAGATTCAGCATTAATTGATACATGCAAAATAAATCTGTGTCCAATCATTGCTGTCTTTACAGGCTCTCAATTTATAGATTGGGCCTCATTTATTATAGCAGCAGTTTCGGCTGAGACCAATGGTAGATTGGCTCGTGAACACGGGATGATGTTCGCCTCAGAAGACAAAGGAAAGAAAACCTCTTCAGGCAACAATTTCGGCAATCGCAATGGGAAAGGGAAGAAAACCCTAGTGGTGAACCTTTCCAAACCCAAAACGATGCCAAATAATCTGGAGTCTTCCAAACCAAAAGAAGAATACTCTTTCGATGACAGCGATATCCCAGGAATATTCCAATGTCTCGTGAAGAGTGGTAAACTCCAGATTCCAGAGCTAAAATGGCCTAATGTGATGAATCTGACTGATAATCCAAAGTATTGTATCTATCATAGATACATAAATCACCCTACCAAGGCTTGCTATGTTTTAAAGAAGAATATCCAAGAGTTGATAAATGCTAATGCCATCGCTTTAACCAATGATGAGCATACAGTTACAACTAATATGATTTCTCTTCAATTGGGAAGTTTTCCTCCACAACAAGTTCCAGATGGGATTGTCCAAATTCCAAAGACGACAATGAAGATTGTGAATCTTCCGCCAGCTAGAGAGCAAAGTGAAGGATTATTGCCTCTCACATTAAAAAATGGTGAAATCATGTGGGTACACCCTGACTTAGTACCTGAAATGGAAGATGAAAGTAAAACTTCCAAATCTAAGAAAGGTCGAAAAGTCAAAACCTACAATATAATTTCTCATGTTGTTACTCCAGATCATGATGATTTAGATCATCTTTGGGACGGTTGTAGAAGCATGGAAAAGAACAAAGAAAAGCCCATACAGCTCCAACAGAAGGATCCTTATGCGGCTCAAAAATCCGATAGAAACTTATGCGGTTCAAAGTCCTCTAGAGCCTCATGCGGCTCGGATAGTTCTATGCGGCTCAGAAAATAGCCACGTGGCCCGAAATAGTTCTCTCTTACAGCTGGCCATAGCAATTGCCACATTCAATTCTCGGACGGCAGTTCTGACAACTGACAGCTCTGACATAAAGTCGCATTAATGGCTCTGGCATAATGGCGTGTTCCTAGGAAAAAGGAGAAAATCTTTTGTAGCTGACATAATCCACCAACTCCAAAGTTCCCTATGCGGCTGTAACACCTATGTGGCTGCAACACCTATGCGACTGCCACCCTTATACAGCTGTTATCCCCATACAGCTACCCGTTTCATACGGCTGCCCGCTTCATGCGGCTGTCCGCTTCATACGGCTGTCCGCTTTATGGGCTGTCCGCTTCATGCGGCCGCCCGCTTCATGCGGCTACTACCTTCACGTGACCGCTAGTTTCATGCGACTAGGATCGTGGGGGGGCCACCCGTATGCGGATCACTTAGAGAATGCGTTCATGCGGCTCCGTCAAGACACCCCACTCATGACAAGTTGAGACACGTGGCTGTCTTATCCCCTCGTGTCTATGGCTGCTCGCAGATCCTGACAATCAGATTTAGTTTAATCACCATTATTACTCAAATCAAATCAGATTTGTTGTAATTAAAGCAAATTGAACACGTGGGAGGAGATTCGAGCTTCCAAAGATTCATGACAATCAGCATTAATTGACCATACAGATTTGGCGCAATCGAGAGTCAATGGCCCAGATGTAATGCAATCACAATTAATGGCCCAGATGATTGGCCGCCGACTTTTCAAGGGACAATCATTGCAAACCCTAATGTTCACATGCCAATCCTATAAATAGCAAGGTGCCATTCCCTTGCAAAAGATCTCAGATCCCCGTTCCAGAACCGAAAAAAATATAGTAAGGTGACATTCCCTTGCAAAAGAGATCCTGTCCACCCGGCTGGACACACAAAGAGACAAAGGCGCGCACAGAAGAGTCTTTCCATCTTGAGAGCAGTTCTTCACTGGAGCCAAAGCTACGTCTGATCGTCCAAGGAGTAAGGCAGAGCGGCCGTCGCTTTCCCGAGCCTCTATCGTCACCCTCCAGAATCAAAAATAAACAACCGTACTTAGACTGCTGTAACTAGGTTTTCGTCCCTAGGCTTTCTTTGTACGAGCGAGTTTGTATTGTGAGTTTAAGTTCAGTCCTCCTATATAATTGTTCTGTACTTTTACAATCAATGGCAAATACGATGGCGACTCTGCTGGGATGGACTTCTCCACGGCTGAGGAGTTGATGACGTAATCAGACGCAGCCAAACTTGGCTCCACTCAACAAATACTGGTCGCCCGGTTCGACCAACAGGCGTTTGAAGAAATTCTCTCCGATGGGAGCACTGGCCCGGTCCAGCGGCGAGTCCGCACGAAGAAGGCCCGCAGGGAGTGGAGACCCAAAAATTTTGCTCCTCCCCAAGCTCTCGAAGAAGTACACTCTGTTGTCCGAGACAGCGAAGAAGTCTCACTTGTGGCCCCACTCCAGATCATAGAGGACTTTGCTGTCCCCAAGTCCGGCAGAAGAAAACACTATGATGCTGGACTTGCAGGGGCAAAGTGGAACTCTGTGCAACCCGAGCCGCATAAGGGCGCCAGCCGCATGGGAAAAGCTCATGCGGCCGCAACTGTGAACCGCATGGAGAAAACTTATGCGGCCACAAGAGTCAGCCGCATACAGACAGCCTGCACAGCCATGACATCTAGCCGCATACAGAAAGTTCATACGGCCACAAAGAATAGCCGCATGCTGACAGCCTGTACGGCCATGACATCTAGCCGCATACAGAAAGTTCATACGGCCACAAAGAATAGCCGTATGCCGATAGCCTGTACGACCACGACTCCTAGCCACATACAGAAAGGTCAAACGGCCACGCATATCCGCCGCATGCAGACAGCCTGCACGGCAACCGATCCCAGCCACATACCATCTATCCCATGCGGCTCGCGGTCAGTCTTTGACCGCCTCTCATGCGGTCCCGACCACGAAGGCTCTCTGGAGCATATGCCAGACTCTGTTGTGACCAGCTTGGACTCTTCCTACTACGCACTCTCGGGTGCTTGGAGGAAGAAGTCTTGGGCAGCGCGGGCTCGATGCGCTCAGTCGGCTGTCCCGACTTCTGACTACCAGGGCGTCCCGATGATTATTACTCGGGCCCCTGATGAAAAGTTGTACAGAACTACCCGTGTCCAGCCCCCGACGGCCAACAAACGGGATAGTTATCAAGAATCTCCTAACAAGGATCGGGGGCGAGTACTCACGCTACCCCCACATCAAGGAGCAGGCAGGAGGCTAACACACTCATCAGCCCACAAAGCAGGTGACCAGCGCAACGTAATTCTTTACAAGTACAAGAAAAGAGATGAAGACTTGGCGTACAAACAGTCCTGTCAAGGACATCAATGCACCCAAGTCATAGTCAATTGTTGCTGCAACAAGGCAGCAGCACAAAAAGACCGGCCGTCCGTCTTCCAAAGGCTGCAACACCCAAGCTCAGAAGACAAGGCGCTTCTCGTCGCCTTTTGCAATTCTGCTCTGAAGATTCCTGGCAGCGGAAGAGGGAAGAAAACAAATGTCTCCAGCCCAAAAATTTCAACCGACGTAACCAAGAAAATTTCTTCTAAACGGTTGTCTACCACCGTTGCAGGAGGAGTTTACCAAGGTACCCGCTCAAAAACGAAATCTGCCATACTGGGAGATTCGTCTACATCTTTGGGAGACATTGGAGCTGGGGGTAGCATTCCTCCAAATATCCACAACAACCCGGTGTTCCAAGAAGATAGTCCGAGGGAAATGGTTCATCCAACAGATGCAGCAGATCCCGACATCCCCGAGGACGTCCATAATTCCTAAGACGAGGCAAGCTCTGAAGCTGGGGGTACCACTCTTTCTGATTCATAACCAGAGGAGAACATTCCCACATACCCGGACGACCTCTCCGCACAAGGGTATGACTCAGAGGGCACGTCCTCTACCGTTCCTTCCATCTCTCCTCATGTGAGGACGATGTTCATGACAGACAGCAACCAAGAAGGTTCCAGTGATTTCCAATGCATCGACACTTTGGAGGCCATACTACATACTTTGGTCAAGTCTGTGGACGAGATCAAAGCGGCCCTTCCAACTCTGCAAGGAAGAATGCCTGGCCAAACAAGCTTGGATCCCACGGTCAATGTGGACTCGAATTCAGCTGCACCAAACCCGGGCGATAGTCCTCCTGAAATATCATCTCCTACCGCTGTAGACGAGGCCAGGGAGGCAAGAAAAGAGGTCCAGAAGCTCCGGGCCATGTTCCATGCCCGAGAAAACTGCCAAGACCTCAGGATACGACAACCGTATCCCGCTGCATGGAGAGATGTTCCCTTCCCACCAAAATATAAACCATTCCACATCAATCAATATGATGGAAAGACATCTGCAAGCAGGTACATCACCTACTTCGAAGTCACAACCGACTATCTGTCTCATGACGACGCCATCCTTATGCGGTTGTTCATCGGAGCCTTGGAAGGGGTCGCCTTCGACTGGTACCACAACTTGCCGAACAATTGCATCCACTCCTTCACCGGCTTCAAACGCATGTTCCTAGAAAGGTTCTATGAAGTAGGACAAGACGTGACAATATCCACTCTTATGGACGTTGTTCTGGGAGAAAAGGAGCTAACAAGGAATTATATCGAGCGGTTTTGCCAAACTGCGATGAAGCTGCCTTCTGGCAACCCTGATTCCTCCTTGATTGAAATTTGCCAAAAGAGACTGCTTCCCACAATCAGCCTCTGGATGGGCGAAAGTCAATTCAAGGATTGGAAGACGTTCATCATCAGTGCCACTAGCGCAGAAGACAAAGTGAAGAAAGCTCACCAACTAGGATTGCACATCTCGAAAGGGGAAGACAGGGGCAAACGCCCTAACATCAACAACAACAACGGTGGTAATTCCTCCAGCAGCCGAGACAACAAGGGCAAGCAGGCTATGGTGACCGACACAGCCCCAAAGCCCGAATCAACGCCGGCGGAAAAGCAGTGGCCTCAAATGACCTACTCCTTCGAGGATGGCCACGTTAAACCCATCTTAGACATGCTCATCCAAGGACGACGAATTCAGCTCCCTCCTTCCAGGCGAGAGCCTCACCCTGCAGATATGGAGAGCCCCAAGTACTGCCATTACCATCGTTATGTTCACCATGCTACACAAGACTGCTATCAGCTGAAGCGATACATCCAACATCTCATCGATTCTAAGTCCCTGGCCATTGATTTCGAAGAGGTGACCGTAGCAGCCAACATGGTGTCAGTACAATTCGGCAACTTCCCTCCGATAAAGATTCAAGACGAAGTAGTACCTGTCCCCCGAGCAAGGATGGAGGTCGGTAACCTTCCACCTCCCCGAGACCAAGCTGCTGGTCTGATACCCCTTACCACATCACGAGGGGAGATCATGTGGGTCCATCCGGACTTGGTACCTGAGGTGAATCAGTCCGCGTCTTCCTCCACCAGCAAGAAGAAGAATGGAAAAGTCAAATCATGCCGCACGATCTTGACAGAGGTCGAAGAAGCTGCTGCTGTTGTTACCCGCTCCGGCGCACAAACCCAACCTCCACTGGGTAACTTGGCCGAAGATCAGCAGCCGACAGCTGCTGATGCTCCAGGACCTTTGCAGCCTTCGACGACCGACAAGCCTAGGTCGAAGGAGACTCGCTTCGACAAACCACTGCGAAGAGAGATGCCTCATGGGCTAGAGAGGCCATACAACTTTGACATCCTGGCGCAATTGGCCAACACACCGGCCAAATTGTCACTATATGAGCTCCTGAGACTCTCCAAGGATGTCCGCGTTGCACTAAGTGAAGCACTCCAGAATGCTGACACATACTTGGCTTAATCCAATCTCACTGGGGAGGAATCGCCGATAGATCTCCAGGACAGCGATTGCACAGGGTCAATGCCAAACATTGTCTTCACTCCACAGGATATGCTTATCAAAACTAACCTGCACGATCGCCCTCTGTATTATACTGGGTACATTGGCGATATCAAGGTCGATCGGATGCATATTGACCCCGGGGCCTCCATAAGCATCATCCTGAAGAGCCTACTACACCATCTGCGCATCACGATGCATCGGCTGACGTCGACAAGCACTGCCATCAGCGGTTTCAATTTGGGCAGGAGCTACCCGATCGGGAAGATTCGCCAAAAGTGCCCAATCGGCGACCTTCAGTCGGAAGTGACCTGTTATGTAATAGATACGGACGCCTCCTACAATATTCTCCTGGGGCACCCTTGGATACACGATTATATGATTATGCCCTCCACACTGCACCAGTACTTCAAGTACGTCGACAAGCACGGCTTCGTAAGAACAGAGTTTGCCGACATCGATCCCTTCAAAGGGGTCTGTCACAACCCGCATCCTAGAGTAAGGGCACGAGACGTGGGTACGTCCAGCCTATACGCCGTAGTGTCGACGATAGAACGCTGTCCTAGGTCACAACATCTAACATTATAATTCTAAGCAGTTTATACTCCCCGAATGGGGGTGACATAGCAGAAGTAAACTCAATCACAACTAAGGAATAAGAAAGCAAGATATGATATAGAACTCAAGAAAAATACAGATGATCAGAAGAGTCTAAGATAACATCTCAGCAAATATCCAGAATACAAGTCTCAACTACTGAATATGAAAGAATATATACAACCCAGATCTCAAGACATAAATAAAGTCTAACTAAACCAGTCTCAAGACAACATAAGTAAGATAAAGCCTAACTAAGCTAGTCTAGGCAATGACGGTAATGTCATCAGCTAGAGCTGGGTCCTCCTGAGAGTCCAGCTCACAAGTGTCGTCTAGGGCTGCCCCGTAGAAGGTATCCACACAGGCCTCCTCTTCGTCCTCTGTAATATTTTTAATATGTCCAGTCAGGACAGGAGCGAGCACAATACATCTCAACAGATCATAGCAGGTTAGAAAATATAATCATGCAGTAAAGTAAGATACAGGTACTAAAGGAAATATAGTATGTAAACAGAGAGAGAACTGTAATAGAAATATCTACTATACATAGAGAACTAACAGTAGCTAGTGAGTCAGAGTACAATATAGACATGTAAATAGAATAGGAGATTCTGATGCTACACTACGGAAAGATTATGATGCTACACTACAGAAAAATTATGATGCTACACTACTTGGATAATATTCACATGTCTACTTCTACTCCCCCGTACCCCCAATCAATACACAAGGATCCAGCCATGTTATATTATGATTCCATGCAATGGCCCACAAGGGGTGATACATAGATGCCCATAAATAGGAGATTCAAGGAGACTCTGCGATCATGAGCGTACATATCACAAGTGATCAATGAACCAAGAAGCAGAGTGATACACAATGTAAGTGAAACGCACAGAACATGTAATACCAGATGCTCCTGAAGGATAACATCTCAAGAAGGGATCCATATAGTACTAATTCGTGTGACCAACGTGACAATATCAAGTAAAGTAATTTAAAGCAGGAAAATAATTCTAAGCAGGATATTAAATAATCAGAGAATGTACTCGCCTGGTATCTGAGTGTTCGGATGAAATATATTGTCCGAGGAGAGGTGTATGGCTCCTAATCAGAACAGCACAAGTCACAACAAGTCTAAAATAATAACAAGATGCAATTTAATGCATTCTAAATGAATCTAGGTCAATCTAGGACAAAGTCAACTCTTGGTCAACTCTGGTCAACCCTAGAAGTCAAACTAGGTTAACTATGGTCAAACTAGGTCTAACAAGTCCATACAAGTCTAACCAAACTATATAGGAAATCAACATACAATCCTTGATACAATTTGTGTATATACATTATACATACAAAGTCAACCTATGCTATAGAGAGCTAATATATATAGGCATGAATCAACTTATATATATATACATACATCACTATATGATTATATAGATACTAATATATATTTACATACCTAATAGGCCTATACAATACACATACATATATTATACATTCACTTTACATATATACATTACATACATATATAGATATTCACATATTATATATACATATATATGTATATAGAGAGAAGGAAAGGTAAAGTGTGTGCACATGTGAGTGTATGTGTGTGTTAGAGAGTAGCAGTGATAGGAAAACAGAAAACAGTGTGTGGAACAGAAAATAGGACAGTGAGTTAATCATTCCTAGGTTTAAAGGGAAATGCACATTTGAATCATAAACATTTAAAAGTTAACATTCAACTCTACTTCAGTTAAAGAGAAAGAAGGAAACAAATCCTTAGAATTGTGAGAACTAGAATTCACATATCAGTTCAGCCTATTGACAGTTTACAATACTAATTTAAAAACAAAACACAACCAATTCATTTCTATACCAACAATTTTCAGTTCAACACTGAAAATAGTCCAAATTTGAGGCCAAAACTCCACCAAATCCATTGAAATTTGACATTCAGTTAGAATACAAGTAGGAAATCATCATTAGGTTTTAAATCATGCTAATAATAGTATTAAATGGGTTAATTTAATTGCCAAAGTTTGAATATGAAAACTGGGAAAATACAGGATATGTTTATGGTATCAGTTTTAGGGGAAATTACAAAAATGTAAATCAAAACATGTTAATCATGCAATTCATTGGTTGGTAATGATAATTTAGGGTTTGCACGTGTCATTTAGTGTCAAAGTGTCACACCACGAGGACACAGACGTGTCTAATGCAATTAAACCCAAAACCAATACACTGGACACTAGACAGCAGTGCACTGTCTCGTGCGTGTGTGCACCTAGGTCTAGGACATGACACAGGTGTCCAAGTGTCTCGTGGTCGTGTCCCTAGGTTCGCCTAGGGTTAGTCTAGGTCTCTAGGTACCTGCACGGTGTCCAAGTGTCCCCGTGTCCATGATACAGTTGTGTATCAGAGCCCGATTTAAATAACTGAACAGTCAGTGCACAAACAGTGCGATGATGATTTCTCCCTCGACATGCCACGTGGTCATCTGAAACTTGACACGTGGCATGTCAGACACTGCCCTAAGGTGTGTGTCGAGTTTCGTATCCACTAGTCGCATATTGTGTCCGATACAGCCCCCGAGTAGCAGGGGAGCTGTACGGTACAGAAATACGTGGGTTTCGTGTCCTATTGCGTGTCCGACACACACAAAAACATGCTCAGTCAAGTGGAATCCCACAAACAAGACCTAGATCTAAATTTCCATTCAAAAATAATTTAAAAATCTAATCGAAATGCCCTTTGGGGCATTTTATCAAACACCTAATGTACAGTCGGATACGTGTCCGATACGGACACGAAATGGGTCTACCTGGATACGAAACCAATCATAGTACCTTATGCAAAAACAAGGGTATGATCTGGAAACTACACCAGGCTTGAACTACGACACTAGACGATGATTACCCTTACAATTGCCGGTCCCGGCTGGAAACCACGAGACTACTACAACAAAACCAGATGTGGGCTATGTTATGTCACGCCCGCAACGACACCTGAAAGCTTAGACGAAGAATGCGACTAGCACTTACACTCAACCAGATCACCCACTTTCGATTAAGATATCAGCATCAGGGACATGCTCAGGCAAGTCTGGTCTGTTAATATGGCATTTGCTGACGCCTACGAAGAAGATGAAGACATTCCTGAACTTCTTGAGTTAGAGCCGTGGGCACAACAACTAGATGCACAGTGGGAGAAGCGGTTTGAACAAAGAGAGCCTCCCACCGAGGATGAAGTTGTACAAATCGATCTCGGTGATGAGTCCTCTCCAAAGCCTATCTTCGTCAGTAAGAATCTGACCGACGAAGAGCGAGAATCGCTACTACAACTCGTCAGAGAATATATCGACGTGTTCGCCTGGAGCTACGAAGATATGCCGGGACTGAACCCCGAGATTGTACTTCACAAACTCAACATCTGTCCAGACGCAAAACCAGTCAAGCAACAGCAACGTCAGTTTCGTCCTAACGTCATAAATGCTATTAAAACCGAGGTAAACAAACTGATAGCCAGCGGCTTCATCCGTGAGGAACAGCACCCTGACTGGGTCTTCAACATAGTCGCAGTCCACAAGAAGAGTGGAAAGATTTGAATCTGTATCAACATAGTCCTGTCCTAAAGATGAGTTCCATCTCCCTATCACAGATATCATGATCGATAAAACCTGCGGCTTTGAGCATATGTCATTCATGGATGACTTTCGGGGTACAACCAGATCAAGATGTTCCCTGACGACGAAAATCATACATCATTCCGAACACCAATAGGCACGTTCTGCTACACAGTCATGCCTTTCGGTTTAAAGAACGCTGGTGCCACCTATTAAAGAGCTATGAGCATCATCTTTAGAGACCACTTGCACAAAATAGTAGAATGCTACGTTGACGACATCGCCATCAAAAGCCGTTCTAAGGAAGATCATTTGTATGATCTAAGGACAGTGTTCGACCTGATGCGAACGCACAATTTGAAAATGAATCCCACGAAATCCTTCTTGGGCGTATCCAGCAGAAAGTTCTTGGGTTTCATCATCACCTCCCAGGGTATCCACGTAGACCCTGAGAAGAAGAAGGCACTCATGGAGATGGGTCCCCCTAGAAATCTCCGTGAACTCCGAGGCCTTCAAGGGAGGCTAGCCTACATCAGGAGGTTTATCTCTAACCTCTTCGGACGATGTCAACCATTCACCCACCTCATGAAGAAGGGCGTCTCATTCGTATGGGATGAAGAATGCCAGCGCGCCTTCGATAGCATCAAAAAATATCTGACGAACCCTCCAGTTCTGGTAGCCCCGATTGCTGGAAGACCTTTTTTACTCTATGTACGAGCGATGGAACATTGTCTCGGTGCTCTGCTAGCACAAAACAATGATGCAGGCCACGAACAAGCTATATATTACCTCAGCCGAATGATGATAGGGTCGAAACATCGATACACTGCCGTAGAAAAAGAGTGCCTAGCTCTGGTTTTTGCCATTCAGAAGACGCGACACTACGTCACAGAATAAACCATCTACGTCATATCAAGAGTCAACCCCCTTAGGGTCCTCATGACTAAGCCAGGTGCACTCAGCTCTCGCCTCGCTACCTGGGCGATATTACCGTCCCCCTACCACATGATCTTCGTCCCACAAATGTCTGTTAAAGGTCAAGCCCTGGCAGACTTTTTAGCAGCTCATCCAGGTTCGGAGTCAACCAAAATAGACGAAAAGATCCCAGATGAGGTCGCTAATTCAAATGTGGCCTCCCATGATACCATATGGCGAATGTTCTTCGACGGCACTTCTAGAACCGGTCCTAAGGGCAACATCGTTGCTGGAGTCGGAGTAGTGCTGATTTCTCCCACCGGGTTGGTAATCAATCGAGCTTATTCCCTTACGGAGCCCTGTTCAAACAATGTGGCCGAATAAAATGCTTTGGTCATGGGCCTCCGACTTGCAAAAGAGTTGGGGGTAGAATACCTTGAAGCATACGGCGATTCCTAGTTAAACGTCAGTCAGATACGGGGTTCATACGAGGTTCGCCATGAGGACATGATCCCCTACCACCAAATAGCGATCGATATCATCTCGTCCCTGGAGGGGTTCTTCATAGAGCATGTTCCCAGGCTCCAAAACATTGAAATCGATGCCCTAACAGGTCTTGCCGCTTCCTTAGCAGTTCCGAATCAAGCTCATCATCTGGTTGACATCATAGGCCGTGAGTTGGTTTGTCCCAGGAATAATGTGCAGTGTGCCGAGAGTTACTCCGCTCTGGCAGACGATGAAGTACCAGACTAGAGACAACCGTTCATTGACTTCGTAGTCTATGACATCCTGCCAGAGAATCCGAAGGAAGCCACTTCTATTAGAAGACGTTCCCTCAGATTCTTCTATGATACAGAGACGAAAATGCTATATCGGCGATCATACGATGGATTACTGCTTCGATGCCTGTCAAATACAGAAGCCAAAGAAGCCGTGTGTGAAGCTCACGATGGCATCTTTGGGGCCCATCAGCCTGGCCCGAAACTACAAGATCGCTTTCGCCAAATGGGTTACTACCGGCCCACAATAGTTGCAGACACAATAGACTATGCACAAAAATGCAAAGCCTGTCAAGTCCATACAGATATCATCCACCAGCCATTCGAGTTTCTACACCCGACGGTGGCATCCTGGCCCTTCGAAGCATGGGGAATGGACATCGTCGGTCCAATCACTCTGCCCTCGTCCCGAGGACATCGCTTCATACTCGCAATCACAGATTACTTCTCCAAATGGGCGGAGGCTGTTCCACTGGCAGAAGTGAAGACTTCAAACATGATCAGCTTCCTCAAGCATCACGTCATCTATCGCTTTGGACTGCCCGAAGGATCATCCATGATAATGGTCCACAATTTGCAAGCCACGCCTTCTATCGGTTTTGCGACAAGCACCGCATCCAGAATATTGCTTCAACACCATACAACCCAGCGGCTAATGGTCTGGCTGAAGCATTCAACAAAACAATCATCAAGCTTCTCAAGAAGTTCGTGTCATCAAACAAACGTGACTGGAATGAAAGGCTCGGTGAATGCTTATGGGCATACCGTGCCACCGTACGGACCGCTACCGGGAACACGCCATTCTCCTTGGTATATGAGAGTGAGGTAGTTCTCCCACTGGAGACTCAAATTCCCTCACTCCGCGTGGCTCTCACATACAGATTGACGACGGATGATAATCACCATCGCAGATTACAAGAATTAGGGGCCCTAGATGAGAAGCGCTTGTTAGCTCAACAACAAAACGAGCTATACTAGGCACGTATCTCCGGAGCCTTCAACAAGAAGGTTAAAATCAGAACATTCCAAGTGGGCGACCTCGTTCTGGCAGTTCGGAGGCCGATGGTTATGACTCACAAAACTGCCGGCAAATTCCAGCAAAAGTGGGAAGGTCCATTCATCATTGATGTTGTATTCTCCAATAGAGCTTACCGACTCGCAAAACAAAACAGAGACTTGCTCATATTGCCCATCAACGATAACTTCCTAAAGAAGTATTACGTCTGAAATGACATCCTCCATGGTGATGAGTTATGTACCCGCTGGTACAGCTGAACTCATATCCCGACTACAAATTGCCAAGATAACGAGTCATGTACTCTCTCGTACCGCTGAACTCACATTCTGACTACAAATCTTCCAGAAGGACGAGTCATGTACTCTTTCGTACCGCTGAACTCACATCCCGACTACAAATCTTCCAGAATGACGAGTCATGTACTCTCTCGTACCGCTGAACTCACATCCCTACTACAAATCTTCCAGAATGACGAGTTATGTACCTGCAGGTACCGCTGAACTTACACTCTGGTCACTACAGATAAATCTATATCGCCTCTCCTAGTTAGTAAGTCATGTATAATCATACCTCTAAACTTTCCTCCTAAAAGAGCTTCCTCCTTATGATCTAATACCCGCACTTTCAGTACACAAAAAGGGTAACAGATCCACAGATTTTCCGAAACAACCACGTCAATGTTACCTCTGAGTTGTTTCCCTTCCATCAAAAACAAACCGCCCCTCACATAGAACCTCCATGTCCTCATTACCTCTAAGTTGTTCTATATTCCCTTCATGGAGCCTACTTCTGCCATGTCCTCATTACCTCTGAGTGGGAAGGCTCCATTGAAGAAACCCTCATATTTGCCATGTCCTCATTACCTCTGAGTAAGTATGTTGGTTCTCACTCGACCTATTATCCGTACCAAAAAAAACCCAGGGTACGCCAGGGATAATAGGTCCACAAAAAGTCTTCCATTAGGGGCAACTACTACAAGCAAAGAACAGAGCGAATGTATTATATTCAAAATCAGTTACATTCATATGACTAAATCTCATGAGCAAGCCAGAAAAGTTCTTTATTATTTTATTCAGACAAGAAGGAAAAAGATTACATTGATGTCCAAAAGAAGCAAAACACAAACTGCAGCTAAAGACAGACAGAAATATCAAGACAAAAGACGGACATTTGTGAGAGCCCACGAATCCTAGTTGCGGGGGTGCATATACCAATCCCTCAACCATTGTGCATATAAAGGATGTATTTGAACAAAATCCTCGTCCGAAGTAGGAAGGTCAGAACTCCCAGTACTACCGCCGTCAGACTGGGGCTCCTCCTTTACAGCAATGGGGGCCAGCTTTCCTTTCTGTTCCTCTATTTTTGGTATTACCTCCTCCTTAACAAGCGATGACTCTTAGTTGAAAGGAGGAGCAGCTCTTCCTTCATAATTACCTTAGCCTTCGGCAGGGTTGCTGCAAGAATCAAAGATAAAAGGAAACAAAGTTAGGAGATGGTCAGAGCCTCATGCGGTCCAATCCAGACGAGCTTATGTGGTCCTGTTTAAAGGGGGCTTCATGCGGTTCGGCCCCGAGGGACTTATGCGGCTCCATTCAAAGGGTCATCATGCGGTCCAGTTTGTGAAGCGGACAGATCGACGAGAACGAGGAACGCATTAAAGGCTTGTGTATAAAGCATGCAATAGAGCCGTCTTTATTCAAAAGATATGATCTGCCCCAAACCCTTACCAGCAATGGCGGGGTGAACGTCGGGGTGAACTTCAGGTGCCGTGGCTGACGAAGAAGCCACTCTCTTACCCTTCGCCGTAGCCGCAGCCTTGGAAGCTTTGGGGGCCATTGTCAGTCAACGAGCGGAGAAGGAAGATGAGGACAGAAATCTAGGGCAAGAAGAGTAAAGAAAGTAAAGAATTCTCTCCGTCCTAACACACTCCTATTTATAGACAGAAGGAAGAGGGCTCACAAACCAGCGGACGCTTCGATCCGCGTGCAGCATAAAAGAACGAACCGACTCTTCGGGCATCGAGGCAATCTGGTCATTTAAAAGCAAACTCCTGGGATCCTGCCCCAAAAGGTGGCTTCAAATTTGAAGACAAATCAAAGGCAATCAAAAAAATTGCACACATGGCAGGGAGTCTATACGGCCAGGCAGCCCATGCGGCTAGACAATCTATGCGGCCAGAAACAACCCATGCGGATAAGAAGTCCTCGCGGCCAGAAATGACCCATTTGGCTTAGAAGTCCTCGCGGCCAGAAATGACCCATACGGATAAGAAGTCCTCACGGCTAGAAACACCCTATGCAGCCAGAAGAGCTTATGTATAGCCATGCTTCTTATTCAAAGTATTTCAATTTTACAAATTGAAAACTTTGAAGGGGGTCTTGTAGAAGTATGGAAAAGAATAAAGAAAAGCTCATGCGTCTCCAACAGAAGGATCCTTATGCAGCTCGAAAATCCGATAGAAACTCATGCGGTTCAAAGTCCTCTAGAGCCTCATGCGGCTCGGATAGTTCTATGCGGCTCAGAAAATAGCCACGTGGCCCGAAATAGTTCTCTCTTACAGCTGGCCATAGCAATTGCCGCATTCAATTCCCGGACGACAGTTCTGACAACTGACAGCTCTGACATAAAGTCGCATTAATGGCTCTGGCATGATGGCGTGTTCCTAGGAAAAAGAAGAAATTAATCTTTTGTAGCTGACATAATCCACCAACTCCAAAGTTTCCTATGCGGCTGTAACACCTATGCGGCTGCAACACCTATACGGCTGCCACCCTTATACAGCTATCATCCCCATGCGTCTACCCATTTCATACGACTGCCCGCTTCATGCGGCCGTCCGTTTCATGCGGCTGCCCGCTTCATACGGCTGTCCGCTTCATGCGGCCGCCCGCTTCATGCGGCTACTACCTTCACGTGACCGCTAGCTTCATGCGGCTAGTATCGTGGGGGGGCCACCCGTATGCGGATCACTTAGAGAACGCGTTCATACGGCTCCGTCAAGATACCCCACTCATAACAAGTTGAGACACGTGGCTGTCTTATCCCTTCGTGGCTATAGCTGCTCGCAGATCCTGACAATCAGATTTAGTACAATCACCATTATTACTCAAATCAAATCAGATTTGTTGTAATTAAAGAAAATTGAACACGTGGCAGGAGATCCGAGCTTCCAAAGATTCATGACAATCAGTATTAATTGACCATACAGATTTGGCGCAATTAAGAGTCAATGGCCCAGATGTAATGCAATCACAATTAATGGCCCAGATGATTGGCTACCGATTTTTTAATGGACAATCATTGCAAATCCTAACGATCGCATCCCAATCCTATAAATAGCAAGGTGCCATTCCCTTGCAAAAGATCTCAGATCCCTGATCCAGAACCAAAAAAATATAGTAAGGTGCCATTCCCTTGCGAAAGAGATCCTGTCCACCCGGCTGGACACACAAAGTGATAAAGGTGCGCACAGAAGAGTCTTCCCATCTTTAGAGCAGTTCTTCACCGGAGCCAAATCTACATCTGATCGTCCAAGGAGTAAGGCAGAGCGGCCGTCACTTTTCCGAGCCTCTATCGTCACCCTCTAGAATAAAAAATAAACACTCGTACTTAGACTGCTGTATCTAGGTTTTCGTCCCTAGGCTTTCTTTGTACGAGCGAGTTTGTATTGTGAGTTTAAGTTCAGTCCTCCTATATAATTGTTCTGTACTTTTACAATTAATGGCAAACAATGGTATTCTTTTGGAGGATAGACTAAGGGGTCTGAAAATATACCCTCCAAGTTTGGCTCCTCCTACCAAACTCAAACTTGCTCATCGACAATGGTTAGCAATGAATAGTGTCCCTTTATACAGGGCACAACAAGTTTTTGCTGATTATGAGAAAGCTCTTGTAGGGATTTTTCCTCCTATCTCGAAAGCCCCTACTCCTGTGGCTACAGAGGTCTCTATTTCTTCTCCCTCTGTAGGATCATCCGTTGAGAGTCCGCTACCCACTCACATGTACAGTCAACAATCAGTCCATCTCATAAAAAATATGGGCTATGACTTTCAAAAGGCGGAAGGCTTGAACTATGATAAAGGGATGCGAGTTCCTTTACAAATTCAAGGTCAAAAATCTACCATTGGATTAGAATTTGAGGTTCCTCATAAAAATCCTCACAAGAAGAAGACTAAGAGAAAGAAGACTAAATCCTGTAATATGGTACTTCATTCTCATGAGTCTGAAGAAGAAACTTTTGCTGGTACGAGATCTGGAAAAGTGTACCACAAAGATTATGAAGGAACTCCCAAAGAAGCATATGACGTCGCTGAAACACTACCAACTCAGTCATCTTCTATTCCTGCTGAAGCAAGACCTTCTAAACCATCAGCGGTTGAAAATGGAAAACAGAAAGCAGTACGCTTTGACATCCCATTGAAGTCTGCTTCAAATTAGGGGTAGTGATGAAACCCTACAAGTTCGATATTCTAGCTCAATTAGCTAATACTCCGGCTAGACTTTCTATCTTTGAGTTGCTTCGTCTTTCTAAAAAAAGTCGAGTAACTTTGAGCGAAGCTTTGCTATAGGCAGATTCATGCTTAGCTCAACTCAAAAGTCCTGAGCATATACCAGTATCGTGTCCTCAATGTCATAGTGTGATAGAATCAATTCCTAACATTATCTTCATACAAGAAGATATGCTGTTGAAGCATAATAGACACGACATGCCTCTATGTTATACATGGTATATTGACTCTACTGAAATTGACACTAGTACAATAATTGTTGGTTTCAACTCCGGAAGGAGTAAACCATTGGGGAAGATTCGTCTGAAGATTCAAATAGGTGATCTTCGAACTATGGCTACTTTCTATGTCATCAACTCAGACGTATCCTATAATATCCTTCTTGGAAGACCATGGATACATGAGCACAACGTTGTTCCTTCAACTCTCCATCAATGCTTCAAATATGTGGATTCTCAGGGAACTGTGAAGACTGAATTTGCAGATCTCAATCCTTTCAAGGGTGTTGAAGACTACTTCTTATTTGCCATTAAAATCGTTTGATTGCAAATCTTAATACAAACAGAACAGTGTTACAATATAGGACTTAGATGTAGTCCTAGGAGTACACTTTTGTTTAATCTGGGTCCTAAGTGCCAATGGAGCGAGTGGTAATACGTTGACTCCGTTGACGGGCTGACGACGGTTATCGGTTCTCTGAAGGTGTAGATTGCTCTGGGTGCTGGAGCTGGCTGAGAGGAGGAAGACGTTGAGTGTCTGTATCTGCCTCTCTGATGATCTCTGTCTGGATTGTTCGTATGTATGTCTCTGTGTGTGTATGTTTGTAAGGAGGAGATGATTCCTCCATTTATAGCTGGGCAGGTTGGCTGCTTATGCGTGCATATGCAGGATGCACCGGTGCATGGGGACGCCACGTGGAGATTGCTGATGGAGGCGCATGGATGATGTGCCCTACTCGCGGAGTTGAATTCTTCATACTGCTGTTGTGAGTCAGCACGTAGCAGAGGAGAAGATCTTTCTGTTGCTGAGATCTTGGATGAGTTGAGTCAAAGGACACGTGTCGTCGACCCATGGCTCGGAGATCGCTGATTTGGTGGGGGGATAATTTGGTGGGATGTGCCTTGAATTGGGCGCATGATGAGATTTTGGCTCGTAACCTTTAGGAGTCACGAGCCGTTCTGGACGCATGGCTTTTGAGGCGCATGCGAGCGACTTTCCTTCTGTCTTTCGGTATCAGAGATCAGTCTGGGGCGCATGGCTTTTGAGGCACATGCAAAGCTTCAACTGGAGACTCTTCTTCTGTCTTTAGGGATCAGTAAAGGGTCTGAGGCGCATGGCTTTTGAGGCGCATGCAGGTTTAGGCGTATGGCCGCGGAGGCGCATGCGGGTGGTCGAGTAGCCACGTGGCAGTAGCCGTCGGGATAGAGTCATGATGATGCTGACGTTGTGGACGCTTCATTTTCTGCAAAAGCTGTCAGCCGTTCAGACTTGGGAAGGCGTGCTGCCAACTCTGTCAGTTCAGCATTTAATGTTGGTGACATTCGATGGACAGCTGAGTGGGCGCATCGGTTGATGTTCTACTAGGCGTATGGGGATGTATGGGGGCGCATCCCCTTTGATGCGCTCGATACAGGGCGCATCTGTTTGAGAGGTGTGATGCGCTGACCAGCCGGCGCATCCGACACGTCTTTGATGATGCGACTGTTTCGCTTCTCGAATGCTTTTAATAGCCATTTGGCTGAAGTCGAGGCGTCTGGTTCATCCATTTAATGTGAGTTCATTGCACGGAATTCGGAGAGCCATCCACTTGGCGTATGGGTTTGATCTGCCCGGCCTATAAATAGTGGCATAGAGAGAAGGTTGGCCTCTTATTCCCTCATGTCTTTCCAATATGAACTCAGGTTCTCGGGTGCATTCTGTTGACGAAGTGCTCCCGAGGGTGAAGATGAGACGCCATGTTGTCATTAATGTTCTTGAAGGTGACTGTTACATCCAAAAGACGGAGTCGAGGGCTTCTGAGGCAGGCGAAAGGTGCCTGTTGCATCCAAAGATGGGGATGCTTGGGCCTTGTCTCCGTTGTTCCGGAAGAGCCGTAGATCGGAATGGCGGTGCTAAGCTCTCTCTTCCTTCAAAGTGGGTGTCGTCCACTCTGATTGTGTTGAAAGCTGCCTTTCGTCGTGATTTCGATCACGGTCTTCCTTGGCCTTTGGAGGCTCTTTCGAAGCCTTCCCTGGCCACAGATTTGCGGTGCTCTTCTCTTCCTTGGTTCCAGCCGGAGGGTTAAATGCTTTGTGTATCGAAGCATTTATCAGGTGAGCCTGGCTGGAAGAGTGGCACATAACTGGGCTGCTGAAGGGATGCACATAACTGAGCTGGATGCACATAACTGAGCTACTGAAGAGATGGCGGGATGCGCCTGGATGGAGGCACATAGTATCTGCTGCGTCTCACTGGTGGCGTATGGTGACTGCTGCGCCTATCTGGAGACGCATGGTGGCTGCTGCGCCTATCTGAAGGCGCATGGTGGCCGCTGGCTGTAGACTTAGGATCTTTCCTTTGTAGAAATTCTCCTTTGTACAACCTTTTCTAGACATGTAATAGACATTTATATATAATGAAAAGTCCTTCTTCAAATGTCTATACTTTTTGACTTTGCTGTGAAGTATTTTGTCCGAGTTCTGGCGCATGTAGTGTCTGGCGCATGGTCTTTCTGGTTGTGAAATTCCATGCTTCTACAAGACCCCCTTCAAAGTTTTCAAAACTTTTGAATAAGTTTTGGAATACTTTGAATAAGAAGCATGGCGATCAGGGCGCATGACTGTTGGGGCGCATGCCTGTTCAGCCGCATGCTCTTCTCAATTAATGAATTTGATAATGCCTCGGTAACCGAAAAGATTAATGATGATCTTTTGGTTTTATCTGCTGCTATCTTCACAAGACCCGAGGCGACGGCTGAGATCACTCGTCATCGGTTCACGCGTGCGACCACGGCCTATAAATAGGTAAGAGGTGGAGAGAGAGAGAGTTCTTCTACTATGTGCCTTTGCCTCCTTTAGAGTTCTTTCTAAGAAAACCCTAATTTCTTCCTCTCTGTTAGAATGGCTCCCAAGACTCCTCGCGGCGGTGCCGGCAAAGGAAAGGGGAAGGAGAGGGAGCCGGCAGAGTTCGTCGACGAGGATGCTCCTGCCACCATTGCGACTCCGGCCGACGTTCGCCCCGGGGTGACGGGTGGGTGTCGACTTTTGCTATCTAATGTGCTCTAACTTTCTGCTGCCGATGCGTATGGGCTTCTGTCCTTGATACGCTGAGGTTTTATCCTGCCGACGTGCATAGGCTCAGGCCTTTATCATGCACCGAGGTTTAGTTTGCTGACGCGCATGGGTTTTATACCCTGATGATGTGCCGAAGCTTTTGCTAACGCGTATGGGCTCACGTCCTGATGATGCGTCGAAGCTCTCATACTGACGCGCATGGGTTTATGCCCTGCTGATGCGTCAAAGCTCCAATGCCGACGCGCATGGGTGATGCGCTGAAGCTGACGCGCATGGGTTTATGCCCTGACGCTGCGTCAATCTACTTTTGTCTTTTTGCCTGACTTCCACTTTTGTTGTGCCAGTGTCGATGACAATCCCTCTGTTGAACGAAGTCCTCTTGGATGCTTCCCTTTGCCAAATGGGGGTTGATTTTGATGAGGCGGTGATCAACCCTGCAAAGGATGCTATCTTACAGAACCAACCCCGGGAGAGAATGCTGCAAATCCAGAACCATTTGCCACTTTTCCTCCAGAGTATGATGGAGAGTGGTAAACTGAAGTCTGCCGAATCTGAAGATGTGACTTTCTTAAAACCTGCCTTTCTGTTTGGCGACCGACTAGTCTCTTCTGAAGCGAAGATACTAAAGATCAAAGAAGACTGGTTCTTCACTGCCAAAGGCATAGTTTTATACATGAGGCAGGTTGACCGCCAGTTGCCGCTGACGGCTTTTTATCGTCTGGCTTCGAAGAAAAGGATGGGTTGGGAACTTACTCCTTCTCAAGGAGGGGCCTTGGGAGGTACCCTTTCGATCGATGCCACCTCGAACCAGCGAGATACTTTGGCTGCTTCACGAGCTGGTTCCTCGTTCAGTTACCGAGCCTTGCATCCCGGGAGCCTCTACAGTGAAGTTCCAAATGACACATTTCCCTTCAGTGCCCCGACCTTTGCAAATCGGATATTGACAGCGAAGGTCACGTATCCGACAGGTGGCTTTAGAGTCGAGGGTTGGTGTCACTATATTCCGAGGTGGGATGAGTTGACCACTTGGGTGCTTTCAAGGTTCAAAGTTGAGCTTAAGGAGATCGGGCTGACAGCCGCTATTCGGGCTACGCAGGCAGGCGTGGATCTCAATAAGCCTATGTTCCTTGCGCTCTTGGAATTATTCAACGCCCATACTGGCAGCTTTTTCACTCCGATGGAAGAGTTGGGGTTGGCTCTCCATGAGATGCACGAGGTGTCTAAGCTTCCTTGGGGCTCAGAGCCGTACGAGGAGTATTTCTCGTCAAATGAGGAGATCCAGGTTCTGGAGGATAAGAACCCGGAGATGATGGCTGTGTTCAAAGAGGTGACGAGCCACCATTATCTGATGCACCGGAGGGATAGGGGCAAGACCCAACCTCATGTAACTGCTTGGAGGGACTATGTCTTTAAGCAGGATTTAGCGGATCCTTTGAGGATCCGATTTGTGACTCCGTAGGGACTGAAGCCCGCAGAGGTGACTTCTGAAATAAGTCGACTGGATGAGAGGACTCCACGTTCGGATGAGAGCAGCAAGGATGCCTATAGCTGCTTCTGGCACTGTGGGCACCGGATGTCATCTAAGGCAGTATTGACAGCCTATTTGATGATATAGCTCCGGGATCGCGTGTTTGCAGGTGGATCCGGTGCCGTGGAACAGGTACATCGGAATCTTATTTTGCCTGCTGTGAAGTTGGCTTTTGGGCGACCCTTAGCTCTCCTTCCCGCGATGGTGTGCAACCTGTTGCACGGTTTGAGGTCTTTTGCTGATGACGTGATCCATGAGAAAGGTAATAATGACAACTTTCCCCGGGCCGAGTTGCCTTTCCATTATCTTATGGGATGGCTAATTTTGCATCATCCGAACGTGATGAGTCCCGATCCGGAGGAGGATCATATTGAAGGGGATGCCTTTATCCGCCGCTACTACAAGAGGAAGTGGTCGTACACCGGCGTCCCCGTTTGCAGGAGAGTCTTGTCCTACCTTCAGGGGTGGGAAATTGTCAAGGTTGGCCCGATTTTCAAAGATTTCGAGGCCGACCAAGATTTAGTTGACTCTGGCGAAGATGCAGTCACTTTGCCGAAATGGAGTTTTCGTTGGTTGCAAAGTATTCGGCCTTCTCACCTGGTCTACCGCAACCAGAATAAATATTAACTGGAGCCATATCTGCCAAGCCGATTTGCTCGTCAATTTGGATATACTCAGCTGATGTTGCGGAATCCTAGTAGCAGTCTAGGCTTCGTCAGAAGTTTGCTGGACGGAGCCCGGGGCTGGCAGTATTATAACGCTGGATGCACTAGCGTTAGTTTTACCACGCCAGTCCGCAACCCTCGGCCGCAGATCCTATATCCGGCCGCCAAGCTGTATTACATTATGAACGCTGCGTCTCCTGGTTATGACAGAGAGACTAGTTTTATCATTGGAACTCAGCTGAAGGCTACGGCGAATATGTTGAGGGTAGCCCGATCATATCGTCCACCAGATTTGGCAGGATATTGGGCTGCTGCTGCAGCGCCAGTGAGAGATCCGTCTGTTGGGAAGAGGCGGGCTGACACAGAAGCTGGTTCTTCTGTACCGAAGAGGTCGAGAAAGACGTCGATTGTAAAGGTTACGGAAGTGCCACTCGTAGTGCCAACGGGATCAGCTCCTGCTGAGGTAAGGAGTGCTTCGTAATTCTAATTTATTTTGTCATTGAGGTGACTTATGCTTTTTCGTCTTGCAGTCGAAGAAGAAGTCCCGTGTTTCAAAACTGGGTGCCAATAAGCCGAAGGAGGTGGCAGGCTCTTCTGATGAGCGCATCCCACCGATGATAATGTCTTCCGTGGATGAGGACCCCGAAGACGTGCCTGCGGAGGTTTTAGTATCTCCTGTCTTTGAGGTTGCAACAACTTCCGGAAAGGTAGAGTCTGCCGTGGAGGATGTTGAGGGTCCTACGGACTCGAGGCATCCTGATGATGAGGTGGATTTGAGTTCGTCGCCTTCGGATGACGTTGCTCCAGGGCTGCAAGAGTCTGTTGCGGGGGCAACAGATATGGTTGAGATAGAGGAGAGGGTTGATTCCCCTCCTTATCATGATGAGGGGAGGTCGGCTGAATCATTGCCGAGTCCCACCCCGGCTTCAACCGTGGTAGTTGAGGCAGCTACCGATCAGGAGGTAGCGACAGATTCTGTCCCAGTGGAGGGATTTGATGACGAGACCCGTCTGCCGGTCACGACCGCTGAGACGGGTCAAGAGACAAGTGATAATCTCCCTATTCTGCCGAGGGAGGTACCAGCTGTTGATATGACGTTGGGGGTAGAAGAGGTGGCCGTTGACGTCGGTGGTTCCTCCGGGCTTGAGAAGGGCGAGGGTGTGGAACCCTCTGTTGCCCCTCCTACTTGGGGTACTATTTCGACGCCTGTGCGGGCTTCCTCTGTTCCTTCGGCTCCTCGGGCTAGCAGTCCAGCCCCCGTTGATGAAGAGCCCATTGATACTGAGGTTCATGCCTCACAGGTTGAGGTTGGCATATCTTCTTCCGGTTCGTAAACTGCAGTAGCTCCTCCAACTTCTGCTATGACGCCGCAGGTCCTGGCGGATGCAGACGAGTATGTGAAATTCCTCGTCGAGGGGGTATACAAAATGCTGCAGAAGGGTGTATCTGCTGTGATGGATGCCAATGGGAGCTTTGCAATGGCAAGAACTTTGGCAATGCCCTGTATCGAGCTGATCCGTATTCACCAAGGCCACGACCATATGGCCGAAATTCTGGAGGCTTCGGTGATCGAGCTGGACGAGCGGCTTGCGGAACTTCAGCGCATCCAGCGAAACGACCTCTCCGTCCTGATAGATGCAGAGAAGGGGAAGCTGATTGCCGAGATCGAGTCTTCATACCAGGCCACTGTAGGCATTTGGGAGCGCGAGGTGGCTGAGACTGAGGCTGCGGTAGAGCAGTTGTCTCAGTCCATAAAGACGACGGTGGAAACTCGAGCTGTATTGGATGCTGATATCGTGGAGATCGACACCCAGATGCGCCGTCTTGAGGACCAACGGGCCCGACTCCAGTTAGATGTCGAGCGTGTCCGGGCTGAACACGCAGCATTCCAGAAGGAAGAAGCGACTTTTACTCAGCGGACTCTTGCCTTGGCGCAGCAGCGACAACAGCTTGATGCGAAGCATGAGAGCGATACTTCCGCTGGGGCTGTTGAATTGATGCGTCAAGAAGCTGAGCGACGAGTCCTGGCGACTGTGGAGGCCCGTACAGCCGACCTAAGGCTTCGAGTCAGGGAGCTCTCAGCCCACCCTGGGGAGGTTCAGGGACTGTAGCTTTTCCTCTTTTTTTATGTTCTTTTGCAACCCTTTGCTGAGGGATAATGTAGCCTTTTGTACTCTCTATTTTAGAAAATAAAGAAGTATGCAACCTTTTGTGATGTGTTCATTTTGTTATTATGAACTTGATGATTTGTGTGGACCTATTATCTTTTGCGCACCTTGGTTTTTAGGCACAGATAATAAGTTTGAAGGAACCAACATGTTTGCTCAGAGGTGATGTGGACATGGCAATCATTGGGTCCAAATGATAGAATCATCCTACTCAGAGGTGTGATGGACGTGGTAGGAATAATCCTGGGGGATACGCTGAACAACTCAGAGGTGATGTGGACGTGGAAGTTCGGCGATCAATGTACGACAATGCAGGGGTTGTTTGTACGAGATGTTTACTCAGAGGTAATATGGACGTGGTAAACATGAAGGGTAGCGTCGGCTTACATAGTGTAAGATTCTGCTTTATAGGGTGTAGAGGAACAACACAGAGGTAATGTGGATGTGGTTGTCTTTCTACTGAAGGAAGCCACGGAACAGCTGGGTTCCCGAAGCGGATGAGTTTGTGGAAGGAGATTGTTTGTGAATCCCGATGATTGGGCCCACAGATCCCCTTGGGGAAGTACATGTCTGAAGGATGTCAAGAATAGTACTTCTTTAGGAACTTGCCGTTGATGGGCATCATAAACAAGTCTCCATTGGGTTTGGCGAGGCGGTAAGCACCGTTTGAGTATACCGTCTCTATGATGAAAGGTCCTTCCCACTTGGGCTCGAACTTTCCTGGTATCTTGTGAGTTAACACCATCGGCCTCCTGACTGCCAGAACCAGGTCACCAACTTGGAAAGTCCTCTGTTTGACCTTCTTGTTGAAAGCCTGTGATATACGGGCTTGGTAGAGTTCGATGCATTGTTGAGCTAGGAGACGCTTCTCATCGAGTGCCTCCAGTTCCCGCAGACGATGACGTTGATTGTCCTCTTCTGTGAGTTTGTTTGTTATTGCCACGCGGAGTGAGGGTATCTGGATCTCGAGAGGCAGTACCGCTTCGCTCCCGTAGACCAGAGAGAACGGTGTATTGCCTGTCGGGGTCCGTACCGTTGTGCGGTAGGCCCAAAGGCATTCGCCAAGCTTTTCATCCCAGTCGCATTTATTGGATGATACGACCTTTTTGAGTAGCCTGACGATAGTTTTGTTGAACGCCTCTGCTAACCCGTTTGTTGCCGGATTATAGGCGGTAGATGCCAGATTTTGAATGCGGTTCTTGTCACAGAACCTGCTAAAAATGTGGCTGATAAACTGAGGACCGTTGTCATGAATGATCCGCCGGGGTACTCCGAAACGGTAAAAGACATGGTGTTTGATAAAGCTGACCACCCTGGAGCTCTTTACTTCCGCCAGTGGGACTGCTTCTGCCCATTTGGAGAAGTAATCGGTGATGGCCAGGATGAAGCGGTGTCCTCTTGATGAAGGAGGGGTGATAGGTCCTACAATATCCATGCCCCAGGCTTCGAAGGGCCAGGAGGCGACTGTAGGATGTAGTGGTTCAGACGGTGTATGTATGAAGTCTGCATGAAGTTGGCATGCGTAACACTTCTTAGCATATTCAACAGCATCGGTGGCCATGGTTGGCCAGTAATAGCCCATACGTCACAGTCGATCCTGCAACTTAGGACCGGGTTGATGAGCTCTGCAAGTTCCGTCATGAGCTTCTCGGAGGGCTTCGGCTGCTTCCTCGTTGGACAGGCATCGAAGGAGGAGCCCATCGAAGGAACGTCGGTACAGCATTTTAGTAACTGTGTCGTAGCAGAATCGAAGAGAGCGTCTCCTGACTGAGACAGCTTCCTTCGGGTCCTCTGGAAGAATTCCGTAGACAGCAAAGTCGATGAACGGGAACCTCCAGTCTCGGACATTAACACCAGTGTTCGTCGGCATGGCGTGGGCCACTTGCAAGCACAGGTTGTTTCTGGGACAAATCAAGTCTTGGCCTGTTACCGTGACATAGTGTTGAGTCCCAAAGAGCGCTGCCAATGAGGCTGCGAGGCCATCCAGAGCGTCAGCCTCCAAGTTTTGTAGACGAGGCACGTGTTCGATGAAGAACCCGGTGAAGGTTGAAATGATGTTCAATGCAACTTCATGGTAAGGGATCAGATCTTCATGGCGAACCTCGTACTGCCCTCGAATCTGGTTCACGACGAGTTTTGAGTCACCATAGGCTTTCAGATGGTCCACCCCCAGCTGTTGTGCGAGTTGGAGTCCCATGACGAGTGCGTTGTACTCGGCAATATTGTTGGAGCACGGCTTCGAAAGGGAGTAAGCACGCTGGATGACCAGCTGATCGGGGGAGACTAAGACTACCCCCACTCCTGCGATGATTTGGCCTTTGGGGCCTGTTCTCGAAGTGCCATCGAAAAACATCCGCCAAACGGAGCTTCCTTCGGTGACGTTGGATTCTTGGACCTCATCCGGAATGTCTTCATAGAGTTTTGAGGATTCTGGGATGGGGTGTGCAGCTAAAAAGTCAGCCAGAGCTTGACCTTTAACAGCTTTTTGCGGGACAAAGACCATATTATATGGTGTTAGCAAAATCGCCCATGTGGCTAGCCGGGAGTTTAATGATCCTGGCTTCGTCATGAGGACTCTGAGTGGATTGACTCGGGAAATGACATGAATTGTCTGGCCCGAGACATAATGACGAGTCTTCTGGATGGCAAACACCAAAGCCAAGCACTCCTTTTCAACGGGGTTGTACCGGTGTTCGGCCCCGATGAGCGTTCGACTGAGGTAGTAGATTGCTTGCTCATAGCCGGTATCGCTGTTTTGAGCCAGCAGAGCGCCAAGGGAATGATCTATGGCACGGACGTAGAGAAGAAATGGTTTGCCCGCGACAGGTGCCACCAGGACTGGTGGGCTCGTCAAGTAGGCTTTGATGTCGTCGAAAGCCTTCTGGCACTCCTCTGTCCAGACATAAGAGACTCCCTTCTTCATGAGATGAGTAAAGGGTTGACATTTACCGGAAAGGTTTGCTATAAACCTCCGGATGTATGCCAGACGTCCCTGCAAGCTTCGAAGTTCTCGAAGATTCTTCGGAGGGTCCATATTGAGGATGGCTTTGGTCTTCTCGGGATCAACATGAATGCCTTTCGCCGTGATGACATAGCCCAAGAATTTGCCGCTAGAAACCCCCAGGAAGGATTTAGCAGGGTTCATTTTGAGTTGATGTGCCCGCATGAGATCGAAGACTGTCTTCAAATCCTATAGGTGATCTCCTTTGAGGCGGCTCTTGACTGCGATGTCGTCAACATAGCATTCAACTGTTTTGCGAAGATGTTGACGGAAGATGGTGCTCACAGCTCGTTGGTATGTTGCATCGACGTTTTTCAAGCCGAAGGGCATTACTGTGTAGCAGAAAACACCCTTTGGAGTCCTGAATGACGTGTGTTTCGCGTCATCGGGGAACATTTTGATTTGATTGTAGCCTGAATACCCATCCATGAAGGACATGCGTTCAAAGCCACATGTGCTGTCGATCATCACATCGGTGATCGGAAGCGGAAATTCGTCCTTCGGGCAAGCTGAATTGAGGTCCCTGAAGTCGATACAAACTCGTATCTTCTCGTTCTTTTTGGTGACAGGTATGACATTGGCTACCCAATTTGGGTGTTGTTCCTCACTGATGAAGCCGCTAGTCAAGAGTTTGTCCACCTCCTGATCGATGGCATTCATGATGTCCGGACGGAAACATCGTTGTTGTTGTTTGATAGGTTTGGCATCAGGTAAGATGTTTAACCTATGCATTGCAATCTGTGGATCGAGTCCTAGCATGTCTTCGTAGCTCCAGGCAAAGACGTCGATATACTCTTTAGCCAGCTGGATTAAAGCCTCTCGGTCTTCTCCTTCTAGGCTTTTGCTGATGAAGATGGGTTTGGAAGAAGATCCGTCCCCAAGGTCGATCTGCTCGACTTCGTCTTCGGTGGGAGGTTCACGTAACCCAAAACGAGACTCCCATTGCTCTCCTAGGCATTGAGCCCAGGGTTCTTCTTCGAAGGGTTCCGGCGTTTGATCTTCGCCTTCACCTTTTTGAGGTTGTGCTGACGTCATGTTGGCTGACAGCACTTTCCTGAAGACTGATCCGATACTGGTATCAGAATCCCAAGTCGACGCTTCGGACGAGTGGGAATGTTCTACGTCTTCTACGTCTGAACTCTCAGGGGTTGATGGCGGCGTGACATAGCCTATCCCCCGTCGAGTTTTGTTGTAGTAGTCTTGCGGCCTTCCTTTGGATGTTGAAAGCTGGAGAGGGAGAGGTCGACCCTTGCCATAGTTTAGGCCTTTGTTGCTTTTCAGGTCGTAGCCCATCTTCTGGATGATGTGCTTTGCTGTATCCGTATACCGATAAACTTGTACTCTGCCGGTATCAGGTTCAGGCTCGAGTGGCGGGAGGTCTTGATGACGCTCGACTTTGCAAAAAAAGACGGATCTTTCGTCTTGGCTTCGTGGAGGGTTTATGAAACAGACTCCTTGAGACGGGACTACTCGGTTTACATTATGGACGGTCGTTATTTGTGTTTGCAACGACCGTAGAGCGTGATCTAATATATACATGGCATTCCAATGTGGAAGACAAGAATAATTAAAAGACACTCTATTATTGATGAAGTACGAGATTTTATCCCGCGAGATTACATTGTCTAAGGAGGGTGCATCTACATCAGCAGAGATATATTCGCTAAGCTCCTCGTCTGTAAGTATTGGGGCTGGATCAGGAGAGTCCACCACAGCTTTGATCTTGGGGTCTGAGAGGGTTATGTGAGCCCTCTCTGGCATCTTGGATGACTGCGGGGGCTTGCCCTTGAGACGCACCTTCAGAGGTGCCTCAACTGCGCCTCCTGTGGGTGGTGTCTTCCCCTGTAATTTTGCCACCAGGGGAGCCGATGTTTGAGGCGGCTTTTCCTTGAGGCGTATCTTCAGGAGAGCCTCAGGAGTCGGTGCTTTCCCGGATAGCTTGATGCTCATTGGAGGCACCTTCTGGGGTGGTTTGCCCTTCAGTCGGATCTTCAGTGGGGCATCTGGATTCGTCTCAGGCTCCGTGTCCGGCTCAGTTGCCGTCTCTGCCTCATCATCAGCATCGTTGGCTTCCTCCTCGTCAAGTGGCTTGTACAAGTCGGAATCGGTGAAGTAAGCCTCAATCCCTTTGAAAGGATCGATGTCTGCGAACTCCGTCCAGATGACGCCGTTGGTGGATACATATTTCATATATTGGTGGAGCGTGGAAGGCACCACCATGTACTCATGTAGCCATGGTCGGCCGAGCAGGATGTTGTAGTTGACCTCGGCATCCACCACATAACAAGTCACCTCAGTTTTGAGGTTGCCTATGTGGCACTTCAGTCGAATCTTGCCCAGTGGCTCACTTTTGCTAGCGTTAAAGCCACTGATGGTTGTGTTGGAGGGCGCGAGCCGGTACATTGGGATCCCCAGTTTTGACATCAGCGCCTTCGGGATGATGCTGAGGGAAGACCCCGGATCGATCTGAATCCGGCTCACCTTGACTGAACCGATGTACCCCGTGTAATACAGTGGTCGGTTATGTCTGTGGTGCTTGAGCAGCATGTCTTGTTGGGTGAAAGTTATGTTTGGGATAATTTCCTCCGCACAATGACAGTGCGCACAAGTAGTTGGGAGGTCTTCAGGCTGCTTGACCTAACTGAGAAAGGATTCAGCGTCCTTCAGAGCTTCGCAGAGAGCTTCTCGGGAGTCTTTGGAAAGACGCAGGAGCTCAAACAAAGATAAGCGCACAGGAGTACTGGCCAGCTGTGCCAGTATGTCAAAGTTGTGGGGCTTGGCTAGCCCCGAAGCATTCTCCTTCCGTAGAGGTCTGTCGAAACGAGCCTCCACCTGCTTCTGCTTATTGGCTGCTGAGGGTTTAGACGGGCCCTCCTCAGGGATTGTGCCAGGAGACACCACCTCGACGGCAGCTTCGCCGGGCTGAGCGTTCTGTTGTGCACGCGTCTGCACTGGAAGTGTCTCTTCCGTTGAAGAAGAGACCGTGCGGCAAGACTTGATCTTCCTGCCTTTTGATTTGGAGATAGAGCGTACCTCCGATTGAGTTACTTTGGAGACGAGGTCGGGGTGAACCCAGAGAACCTCTCCTCAAGATGTGGTGAGTGGGGACGACGCCATCTTATGTGGTGGTCGGCGGCAAGGTGCCGAACTGAAGTGACACCACATTGGCTGACACCGTCTTCTCTTCGTGGTCGACGGAGATTACATCCGCATTGATCATGCGCTGGATGTAATTCTTGAGGATGTAGCAGTCCTTGGTCGGGTGTCCGACAAACCGATGGTAGTGACAGTACCTCGGGTTGTCCACTTTCCCAACTTCATCGGGCCACGTCGGGTCCGGGAGCTTGATCTTGTCACCCTGCTTCAGTATTTCGAAGAGTTGCAGGGTGTCTTCATCATTGAATGAATACACCTCCTTAGGTCTCGATGCCAGTGGAGGCTTCTAAGTAGGCGCAGATGCGCCCTTCGAGGCATTAACAGTCAATGCCTGTTTCCCCTTTGCTTCTCGCCCGGAGTTGTTGGCTGCTGACCTTTTCCCCTTATCATCAAAGGCGGAGAAGCTGACACCCAGAAGACGTGCATTGGCCGCCTTCTTTTCTGTGGCTTCAGCTTCGATGATCAGGGAGCTCCAGTCGGGAGGGGGAGTAGAGTTGAGCCAGAGCTTCACTGCGGGCAGCATGTTCATGCTGCAAGAGGAGAGGAGCGCATGTTCTGGCATGCCTGGAGGTAGCCTGAAGCAGGCTTGTCGGAAGCGTTCGATGAACACCCGAACCGTTTCTTTCTCCTTCTGGCGTATCTCTATGAGAGATGCCATCGTCATGTCCTTTCCGCCGTCGTAGAAGCGATCGAGGAAGAGGCACGTCAAGTCGTCGAAGGACGATATAGAATTGTCGGAGAGGCTGCAGTACCAGTCATACGCCACCCCTTTTAGGGCCCCAACAAAGATGCTGGTGAGGAGCGCGTCCTCCTTTGGAAGATGCTCCGTTTGTGACTGGAAATATGTCAGGTATCGACGCGGAGAGTCCTTTCCATCGTATGGTGTGAGTGTTTGTGGTTTATATTTTGGAGGATAAACCACCTTGTT
This sequence comes from Iris pallida, assembly GCA_029216955.1. Classification (NCBI taxonomy): domain Eukaryota; kingdom Viridiplantae; phylum Streptophyta; class Magnoliopsida; order Asparagales; family Iridaceae; genus Iris; species Iris pallida. The sequence goes on along the minus strand of JANAVB010039442.1, from coordinate 84,996 downwards.
CCACTCGAGGGGATAAGGCTGGGGAATTCCCATCTCCTGGCGCTCCTCTTGCATGTTTTTGGACTCGAAGCGCTCCCGCAGGTCCTTGATCATTTCGACCACATCCTCCGTGGAGCTAGGAGTCGGGGAAGGTAGCACTATCTGGAGCGGAGCGTTTGAGGGTTCCGATGTCCGAGGTGCTTCTGTGTCGGAGGGTGCCCGTTGAAGGGGTACACTCGACTCCCCATTAACTCCTGGGTCGGGATCGGTTGAAGGTGTTCTGGTCAAGGCCGACCGAATATCAAACACTGCTTGAGTCAGTGCTTGCATAGAGGCAGAGAGGATTTTGAGTCCTCCCTCTAATGAGTCTATGCGCTGAACAATGTCCTGCGGTGGCACATCAGACTCGACATCATCCCCAGCCATGTATACTGTCCTGACACAGCCATGAGTGGATGGATTGGTTGAGGCTTCGCTCTCGGCCTCACTTTCATGTGGGGGAGTCACCTCTCCTGGTGTTTCAGCTTGGCCACCCCCAGTCACATTCTGGAGGTCATTCTCGACGGGCGTATCTGCCAGGGCCTGATTGTCCTCGACTCCGTCTTGAAGGGCCTCTTCGTCTCTATCCCAGCTGTGTCCTGAGGGACATCCTCGTTTTGAGGTACTTCTGGGAGGCTGACTTCGCCTCGAGGATGAAGATCTGCCGCAGCTGTGCTTTGGACATCTTCGTCTTCGGAAGGAAGCTCAACAAGGGTCTGACTACCCCTAGCTTCCTCCAAGAACTTCTTCTTTGATCGAGTGCCTTCGAACACCCCGGAGGTCGAGACTGCTGCCTTGGTTCTCCTTGATTGGCTTTTGGACGAGGAATTACTGATCGCCTTCCGGAGAGATGAGGAGTTGGAGACCACATTGCATGAAGCAACTCTTGGCTCCTCTTCTGTTGACACCTTCTTTCCAAGGCGATGTCGAAGGGGTGTCGATGACTGCAGTCACTGGAAGACTGACTGCCTTGGTGGTACTGCCGTCTTGCCACAGCAGTTGATAGTGACCACCGCACAAGTATGCCCCATGAGAGGCTCATCGTGCTTGTTGGTCGACTCTTCTGACCGGCGCTTGTGAGTGATCACATTACACAGGTCGTTGGAGGAGAGTGCTACCTTCACACCCCCTTCAGGCGCATGGCAAGGCCAAACGCCGGGGCGGACAGGTGAGTGCTGCGCCCCCTGATCTAATACCAAGCAGGCATCATGATCAGTAGTGGGGGAACAACAACATTTGAAGTGACTTGAATGGACCTCAAACGCACAACCAGAGGAGGTACGGGAGTTCGAGACCACTGAATCTGCCGCACTCGACTTGGTTATGCACGCAGTGGATGCGCCCAAGTGAGATGAGGACTTTGAAGATCGACTCGTCTTTGGTGCCGAAGCACCTGAGTCGACCTTGTACAGCTTGCCATCGGCAACGCGCGTGATTGTGAGCACGTGCCTCTGGCCTGCTGCTGGCATAGCACGCTTGTGGCGCATGGCCCGTGCCGCCTTAGATTTCTTTATACTAGCCCGCTGGGGCGCATAGTACTCAGCATCTAAATTCTCCTCGCCATTATAGCGAGTGAGTCTGTCAAAGACAGAGACTTTTTATGGCGCATCAGAGGTGATGCGCGGGGCTTTGGCTGCGCCCCTGCTCCGTCGACGCATCTTCCTCGCCTGAGAAGAAGATGGCTGGGGAACGTGGTCAGCCGCATATTTCCCCGAGAGATGCGCTGCATCAGCGGGCGCACCTTGGTTGCTGAGAACGTCAGCAGGAAGGGAGGGCTGGATTGGCGCATCCCCTTCAGTGGTGGTGCCCGAGGCGTCGACTTTGCGCACCCAGACACGGCGGGTCTTCTTCGACTTCGGCAGCCGCTTCGAAGGACTCGTGCTTCCTTCAGAAATGAACTCCTCGTACGCCTGTTGATTGAGGCGCACGACCAGCGTCTTGTGGGAGGAGCCCACCTTCACGTCGTCGGCCTGTGACACAACTTTCTCGGAAGAGGAGAAAGAAGTCCCCAGCAGAGTCGCCAGCTTGTTTGCCATTAAAATCGTTTGATTGCAAATCTTAATACAAACAGAACAGTGTTACAATATAGGACTTAGATGTAGTCCTAGGAGTACACTTTTGTTTAATCTGGGTCCTAAGTACCAATGGAGCGAATGGTAATGCGTTGACTCCGTTGACGGGCTGACGACGGTTATCGGTTCTCTGAAGGTGTAGATTGCTCTGGGTGCTGGAGCTGGCTGAGAGGAGGAAGACGTTGAGTGTCTGTATCAGCCTCTCTGATGATCTCTGTCTGGATTGTTCGTATGTATGTCTCTGTGTGTGTATGTGTGTAAGGAGGGGATGATTCCTCCATTTATAGCTGGGCAGGTTGGCTGCTCATGCGCACATATGTAGGATGTACCGGTGCGTGGGGACGCCACGTGGAGATTGCTGATGGAGGCGCATGGATGATGCGCCCTACTCGCGGAGTTGAATTCTTCATACTGCGGTTGTGAGTCGGCACGTAGCAGAGGAGAAGATCTTTCTGTTGCTGAGATCTTGGATGAGTTGAGTCAAAGGACACGTGTCGTCGACCCATGGCTCGGAGATCTCTGATTTGGTGGGGGGATGATTTGGTGGGATGCGCCTTGAATTGGGCGCATGATGAGATTTTGGCTCGTGACCTTTAGGAGTCACGAGCCGTTCTGGGCACATGGCTTTTGAGGCGCATGCGAGCGACTTTCCTTCTGTCTTTCGGGATCAGAGATCAGTCTGGGGCGCATGGCTTTTGAGGCGCATGCAAAGCTTCAACTGGAGACTCTTCTTCTGTCTTTAGGGATCAGTGAAGGGTCTGAGGCGCATGGCTTTTGAGGCGCATGCAGGTTTAGGCGCATGGCCGCGGAGGCGCATGCGGGTGGTCGAGTGGCCACGTGGCAGTAGCCGTCGGGATAGAGTCATGATGATGCTGACGTTATGGACGCTTCATTTTCTGCAAAAGCTGTCAGCCGTTCAGACTTGGGAAGGCGTGCTGCCAACTCTGTCAGTTCAACATTTAATGTTGGTGACATTCGATGGACAGCTGAGTGGGCGCGTCGGTTGACGTTCCACTAGGCGTATGGGGATGTATGGGGGCGCATCCCCTTTGATGCGCTCGGTACAGGGCGCATCTGTTTGAGAGGTATGATGCGCTGACCAGCCGGCGCATCCGACACGTCTTTGATGATGCGACTGTTTCGTTTCTCGAGTGCTTTTAATAGCCGTTTGGCTGAAGTCGAGGCGTCTGGTTCATCCATTTAATGTGAGTTCATTGCACGGAATTCGGAGAGCCATCCACTTGGCGCATGGGTTTGATCTGCCCGGCCTATAAATAGTGGCATGGAGAGAAGGTTGGCCTCTCATTCTCTCACGTCTTTCCAATATGAACTCAGGTTCTCGGGTGCATTCTGTTGATGAAGTGCTCCCGAGGGTGAAGATGAGACGCCATGTTGTCATTGATGCTCTTGAAGGTGACTGTTACATCCAAAAGACGGAGTCGAGGGCTTCTGAGGCAGGCGGAAGGTGCCTGTTGCATCCAAAGATGGGGATGCTCGGGCCTTGTCTCCGTTGTTCCGGAAGAGCCGTAGATCGGAATGGCGGTGCTAGGCTCTCTCTTCCTTCAAAGTGGGTGTCGCCCACTCTGATTGTGTTGAAAGCTGCCTTTCGCCGTGATTTCGATCACGGTCTTTCTTGGCCTTTGGAGGCTCTTTCGAAGCCTCCCCTGGCCACAGATTTGCGGTGCTCTTCTCTTCCTTGGTTCCAGCCGGAGGGTTAAATGCTTTGTGTATCGAAGCATTTATCAGGTGAGCCTGGCTGGAAGAGCGGCACATAACTGGGCTGCTGAAGGGATGCACATAACTGAGCTGGATGCACATAACTGAGTTGCTAAAGAGATGGCGGGATGCGCCTGGATGGAGGCGCATAGTATCTGCTGCGCCTCACTGGTGGCGCATGGTGACTGCTGCGCCTATCTGGAGACGCATGGTGGCCGCTGCGCCTATCTGAAGGCGCATGGTGGCCGCTGGCTGTAGACTTAGGATCTTTCCTTTGTAGAAATTCTCCTTTGTACAACCTTTTCTAGACATGTAATAGACTTTTATATATAATGAAAAGTCCTTCTTCAAATGTCTATACTTTTTGACTTTGTTGTGAAGTATTCTGTGCGAGTTCTGGCGCATGTAGTGTCTGGCGCATGGTCTTTCTGGTTGTGAAATTCCATGCTTCTATACTTCTTTGATTCGATACTCTATACACAGGAGCAGCATATGAAGGAGACATCGAATATGGCCGAAAATCGATCACCTTCAGAAGATCAATCGCCTCCAGAGGATTAATCGCCTTCGGAAGATCAACTTTTGAAGATTAAGGTCAAAGGTCGAATTCAACCCCAACCTGTCAATGACAAACCTTTGATGATTAAGGTTAAAGGAAGAACTCGAGCTTTGTCTAAGGAATCTGTAAGAATTCCAGTCAAGGGCCAAGTTCAACCTCTTATAATCAAGGTTAAAGGACGTATTTCTCATACAATTGATCCAGAACCACTAGTCATCAACCTTGGAAAATCTACGCTGAAGACGGATGCTGGTCCGTTAATGATTAATCCAAAGCGTAGTAATCAATTTATCAATGATGTAAATATTGATCATTCTGTACTTTCTCATATTAATGAAGATTTCCTTTTAGAGTATATGGCTGTCAAATTTATTGAAAGAATGACTTTATCTGCTGATAATCAAAGTCATCAACATGAAACTGACATGAATACAGAAGAAACCTTATATATTAATTATAATAAATTTTTTCCTCCTCATGTTGATGTTGGACCCTATGCTCAAAAGTTTCTAACATCTTCTCCTTATCTTCTACCTGTAGCTTCATCATCACAAGCTTGTGTAACTTATAGACGTCACGAAGAATCTTATTTTGTGATCCCGTGTAATAAGAAAAACAAGCGTCAAATTGTGTTTGGTTTGGCTAGAAATATTCCTGTTATTCAAACAGATAGTCTCGAAGAGAATGATAAGGGAAAAATCAGAATTGACAAATATAGTCAACAATCTCTTAAAATTATCCTAAATATGGGATATGATTTGAAAACCATGCTTGGTCTCAATCAAGGCAAAGGTAGACGATTACCATTATGTGGTGATCCGTTTTATCAACGAACCCGACATGGTTTGGGATACGATCCATCCTACATATTTAATGAAGATATGGAAGAAGAATTTTCTTTCAATTTTTTACAATCCTCAGATTCTGAAGAAATCCAGTTTATTGAATCTGATACATCCCACATGTTTAACGAAGATATACAAGAAGAATTTTCTTCCAGTTCTTCACAATCCTCAGATTCTGAAGAAATTTAGTTTATTGAATCTGAAACATCCCACATATTTAATGAAGATATGGAAGAAGAATTTTCTTCCAGTTTTTTACAATCCTCATATTCTGAAGGAGTCCAGTATGTTGGATCTGAGTGCGTCTTTTCAGTCAATATGGTTCAAACCGATGGTGAATCTGAACTATTTGAAAATGATCCATGGGCACAACAAATGGACACTCAGTTGGAGCTTCGGTTCGAACAGCGACAGCCACCCACAGAAGATGAAATTATCCAGATCGATGTTGGAGACGAAACTACATAAAAGCCTATATTTATCAGCAAAAACCTTTCTAAAGATGAAAAAAAAAGTTGATAAAGCTGATAAAAGAATATATTGACATCTTTGCATGCAGCTATGAGGATATGCCAGGTCTATATCCTAAAATAGCTACCCATAAACTAAATATTCTTCTTAATACTAAACCTGTAAAACAACAGCAGCGGCATTTTCGAACAGACATGATGGATGCAATTGAAGCAGAAGTCAAAAAGCTGATCACATGTGGCTTTGTTCGTGAAGAACAACACCCAGATTGGGTTGCCAACATTGTTCTTGTTATGAAGAAGAATGGAAAAGTCTGAGTTTGTATAGATTTTCGAGATCTAAATGCAGCTTGTCTAAAGGACGAATTTCTACTTCCGATTACCTATGTCATGATAGACAATACATGTGGTTTTGAACGTTTCTTTCATGGACGGATTCTCAGGATATAACTAGATTAAGATGCATCCAGGAGATGAAAAGTATACCGCTTTTCGTATACCTCTTGGAGTTTATTGCTATACGGTTATGTCGTTTGGTCTAAAAAATGTCGGTGCTACGTATCAACGGGCCATGAGCAATATCTTTCAAGAACATCTGCAAAAAATACTTGAATGTTATGTAGATGATATTGTTGTCAAAAGTCGATTAAAAGATGATCACATTCAAGACTTGAAGACTATATTTGAGTTGGTGCGTCAACATCAACTGAAGATGAATCCCACTAAGTCTTTCTTAGGGGTTTCCTGTGGCCAATTTTTGGGATTTGTCATCACTTCTCAAGGTATCCATGTTGATCCTGATAAAATCAAAGCAATTCTTGAAATACGTCCTCCACGTAATCTAAAAGAACTACGCGGCTTCCAAGGTCGCATTGTTTATATCAGGAGATTTATGTCAAATCTTTCTGGAAGATGTCAACCTTTCTCTCGTCTATTGAAGAAGGGTGTATCATTTGTTTGGGATGAAGCATGCCAATAAGCATTTAATGACATCAAACAGTACCTTACAAATCCACCTATTTTAGTACCCCCAGTTGTGGGAAGACCCTTTTTGCTCTATGTTCGAGCATTAAATCATTCTCTCGGTGCTCTTCTTGCACAGAAAAGTGATAAGGGTCATGAACAGGCAATTTATTATCTTAGCCGGATGATGGTTGGAGGTGAACACAGGTATACTCCTGTAGAAAAAGAATGTTTGGCCTTAGTTTTTGTCGTTCAAAAGGCACGACATTATGTGTCGGGGCAGACTATTCATGTCATCTCCAGAATAAATCCTATTCGAGTATTGATGAAGAAGCCGAGTATTCTTAACTCCCGGTTTGCTACTTGGACAATGTTGCTTACTCCCTATGACATGGTCTATGTACCTCAAAAATCAGTAAAGGGTCAAGCATTAGCTGATTTCTTAGCAGCTCACCCTATACCTGAAACTTCTAAGCTATATGAGGACATTCCAGATGAAGTCGTGGATTGCAACCTAACTTTCAAGGATGACATTTGGCAACTATACTTTGATGGAGCATCGCAGGTTGGACCTAAAGGCAATATTGTCTGCGGAGTAGGCATTATCTTAGTCTCTCCTAATAAATTGGTTATATACCGTGCTTATTCCCTCAATGAACCATGTTCCAATAATGTAGCAGAATATAATGCTTTGCTAATTGGTCTTCAAGTAGCAAAATAATTGGATATTGAGTTCTTGGAAGCATATGGAGATTCTCAACTGATTGTCAATCAGGTTAGAAGAACATATGAAGTCAGAAATCCTGATCTCATTCCTTATCATTAGGTGGTAATTGAATTGGTTCTTTCATTCAAAGATTCTTCATTAAATTCGTACCACGTTCTCAAAATTTGGAAGCTGATGCTCTTGCTAGTTTAGCTGCAGACTTCGCTGTTCCAATCAGAAGACAAAATACCATCACTTTGTTGGATCGAGACTTATTTTGTGTCAAGAATAATTTGCATAACGAACAAAGTTACATTACCGAATCAAATCAACAGCAAAAAGATTAGAGAAGTCCATTTATTGACTATGCAGTCTATGGGATTTTACCTAAAGATCCAAAGGAAGCTGTGTCAATCAAAAGACGATCATTTCATTTTTTACACTGATTCTTCTATGCATATGTTATATCGTCGTTCTTATGACGAACTTTTGTTGTATTGTCTTTCTGAGAGTGAAGCTAAGCAAACACTCCGTGAAGCTCATGATGGTGTCTGCGGTGCTCATCAACCAGGTCCAAAATTGCAGGATCATATTCGAAGAATGAGATATTATTGGCTTTCCATGATAGCAGATGCTGTAGATTATGCCCGACGGTGTAAAGAATGTCAGATTCATGCTGATTTTATTCATCAACCCTCTGAATTCTTACATCCTACAACAGCTTTTTGGCCTTTTGAAGCATGTGGCATGGATATTATTGGTCCGATTAATCCTCGCTATGTCAAAGGATATCGGTTTATTCTTGCTATAATCGATTATTTTTCCAAATGGGCAGAAGCAGTTCCTCTTATGGAGGCAAAAACGTCTAATGTGGTTAACTTCATTAAACATCATGTCATTTACCGTTTTGGAGTTCTCCGAAGGATAATTCATGATAATGGACCACAATTTGCCAGTCAGGCGTTTTATAGATTCTGTGATAAGAACCGGATTCAAAATTTGGCTTCTACAGCTTATAATCCAGTTGCCAATAGTTTGGTCGAAGCTTTCAACAAGACAATTATTAAACTTCTCAAAAAGTTTGTCTCTTCTAATAAACGTGATTGGAATGAGAAACTTGGTGAATGTTTATGGGATTATCGAACAACAGTCCGATCTCTCACTGGTTTTACACCGTTCTCACTGGTTTACGGATGTGAGGCTGTTCTTCCACTGGAAATCCAGATTCCATCTATTAGAATAGCCATTGCTAATGAGCTAACTACAGAGAATAATGAACGGTTGAGACTTCAAGAACTTGAAGGTCTAGACGAGAAGCATCTTCAAGCACAACAGCACATCGAGTTATATCAAGCCCGCATATCTCGAGCTTTCAATTGTAAAGTTAAAGAGAGGGTATTCAAAGTTGGTGAGCTAGTTCTAGCTGTCCAAAGACCTATAGTTATGACTCACAAGAGCAAAGGTAAATTCCAAGCAGAATGGGAAGGTCCTTATGTAGTCGAGACAGTATTCTCTAATGGTGCCTATAGGTTATCGAAACCTAATAGAGATTTGATTATGATGCCAATTAATGGCAAATTCTTGAAAAATATTATGTTTGAATTTTGTCCTCATTCCCCAGCTACCAAGGTTTGGTTAAGCTGATTATTTGTTCTCCTAAAACAGAATTTTGATTTTCTGTCTTACCAGCTGATTTTAGAAAAAAAAGATTTATTATTTATCATGTCCTCATGACCTCTGAATAAATATTAAGTCTACTTATTTTCTTATCTATCATGTCCATATGGCCTCTGAATAGATATTAATCTATTTTCTTTGAGTTATTACGATCTGTCACGTTCATATTACCTCTGATAGTATTGTATACTCTAAAAAGAAAACAGGATTCATTATCTATCATGTCCGCATTACCTCTGGATAGATATAATCTACTTTGTTGAGTTTAGAAGACTTATTATGTCCATATTACCTCTGATAAGTGTTTTCTACCTCATACCTATTATTTAAATTCAAAATAAATGATCGGGTCATAAAACAAATATTTCATTCACTTATTGAAATATTACAGAATGGTAAAGACAGAAGAATACAAAATTCTTTATTGATGATATGAAAGGAAGAATACAAAATTCTGTATTGAATACAAAAAATGCCTAAGGTGGAGCAGATACATCTTCAAACAGTTTCTGCAACTCTGCCAAATGCTTCTCACGAGAGCTCAATACGGTTGTAGTAGCTCTAGATCATCGAGCTTCTAGAGTACAGAGATGGGAGAGTTCGGCAAAAGTAGCTATCATGTTATCCTTAGCTTCATCAAAGGTTTTGATGGTAGCTTCAGCACCAAAGACTTTTTCCTCCAATATTGAGCTCTGCGCCAGATGTTTATCTCGAGCTGCAATCATCTGCTCTCTCTCTCCGCCTTCAAGCGAGCCAATTCTGCCTCAACGTCATGAATTCTATCATTCTGTTGATGAATTCTCATGTTTGAAGTTTCATAGGCTTCTCTTTGTGTCTCCAGCGGAGGTTTAGTTTCAGCCAAAAAAGCTCTCTCTCTGGTGACTTTAAGGCTGTATTCCTGGAGAGATTCCTTAAATATAGTCTCCCGAGTGATGTATTCTGCAGATAAAGCATCATACTCGGTTTGGATGAGACTTTCAAGGGTTTCACTTGACAGCCTTAGAATTCTTTAACAGGCTGTTCAAGTCCTTCTACCACCTTCTCCAGCGCTGCTGCTCTCTCGGCGTCATTAAACATAGCAATGTTCCCAATGGTGGGAGCAATCGCAGCCTTCAAGCTTTCATAATTTAGGCCCTTCTTCAGGACCATCTTGATCAGTCGCCAGGGTTTTGTAGAATGCTTCAGTATAAATCTCAACTAAAAGATTCATTTCTGTATTAGATCTTGGTGTAGCAGCGAGCTCTACTAAATCCCTCTTCTGAAGACTGGGAGCAGATGTTGTTGTTGTCTTGATAGCAGGCTGATATGAAGTCATAGTTGTTGTTGGTACCAAGGCTAACTGATCTCCAGAAGTTCTAGAGACAATATCTTCAGCATGTGTATAAAATATTTCTCCAGCAGTTCCTGGAGCTGAAACTACTTGAGTTTCGATGGCGGTGATTGTTGCGAGAGAAATGGTGATTGTTTCGGGTTCAGACACTATCTTCTCAAGAACTTGTGCCGGATCAGTAACAATAACTGAGGATGTTATCATTACGTTTTCGACTTCGGTTGATGGGTTGACAATGTCTTCATCACTTATGCTGACTGCAGGCATTTCAAGCTCTGACAGTATTTCAGTTGCAGTTGGCTCTTCATCTACAACTAGTTCCTCATCTACAGCTGGTTCTTCCGCATCCAGTTCTTCTTCTCTTTCTTCAGTAAAAGAAGGCAATTCTTGGTGGACCTCCACTACAGGCCCTTCTGGTATCTCCATAGATGGAGAGTCTTCTTTAGAAGCAGAATCTTCTTTTGAAGAAGATGTAGCTCCCCTTCCCAAAAATTTGGAAATATTTTATTATTATTATTTATTTTATTTAAATGGGGATTTTTAGATTTTGTAAATAATTATTTAGTTAATTATTACGGTGGATGACTTAAGTCTTTGTGGAGTTATGGAGCACAAACGATTAGGAATTGTGGCACGGGAGATGTAGCAGTGTGCCTTGACTAGTGTACTAGCCATGCCAAGGGAAACCTAGCCATAGGGATGTCTGAACTATAAAACCAGGCCAAGATATGACTTGACCCTTTTAAATCATTTAATTATATATTATTTAATATATTGACTTTAGACGACCCGGTTGTGCCAATTTAGTTTGGACTCAGCCCGAACTGGACCCGAACCCATGTGGTTGAGTAGTATGCTCAAAGACGTTCATGTAGATATAATTTATGATATTTCTTTATTGCCCGTTAGCAGCTACCTTATATAAGTAAATAAAGGTTATTTTTGTGTACACTATTTTATGTGAAAAGACCTACTTTAGAAATTATGTTATTATTAGGTTCATTGAGAAGTTACAGATAGATACATATATAGGTTTATATATATATATTGATATATATATATATATAGAAATATATAGGGACATATGTATTTTGTGTAAATATATATATAATATGAAGAGGAATATAATATTTTCTTATTGATATATTGATATAGGTAAAATATATAAATTAATATTGATATGTTATATATATTAATATTGATATATTGATATAGGTAAAATATGAATATTATATTGATATGTTATATATATTAATATTGGTATATTGAGATAGGTAAATATGTATATTAATATTGATATGTTATATATATATATATATATATATATATATATATATATATATATATATATATATATATATATATATATATATATATATATATATATATATATATATATATTGGTAATATATATATATTTTATATATATATATATAATATATATATATATATATATATATATATATATATATATATATATATATATATATATATATATATATATATATATATATATATATATATATATATAATAATAGAAAAAGAAAAGAAAAAGAAAAGGAAATAAAAAACGAAACCTTTATTGGTATATTGAGATAGGTAAATATGTATATTAATATTGATATGTTATATATATATATATATATATATATATATATATATATATATATATATATATATTTTGGTAATATATATATATATATATATATATATATATATATATATATATATATATATATATATATATATATATATATATTACCAAAAATATATATATATATATATATATATATATATATATATATATATATATATATATATATATATATATATATATATATATTTCTATTATTATATCTATATATATATATATATATATATATATATATATATATATATATATATATATATATATATATATATATATATATATTTTATATATATATATATATATATATATATATATATATATATTTTATATATAAAATATATATATATTTAATATATATATATATATATATATATATATATTGGTAAAATATATATATATATAGATATAATAATAGAAAAAGAAAAGGAAATAAAAAACGAAACCTTTAGTAGCAAAACTAAAGCAGCTGAACCGCTTGGCCTTAGGCCCGACCCGCCCCCTGCAGTACGCATATGCGCGTATATATATGAGTGTAGACGAGGGAAAGACACGTCTCGACTACTCTAAACCCTAACGAAAACCAGGCGCCCCGACACCCTACCGTCGCGTGCCCACCCCGGCCACCGCAGCGCCGCTGCGCGTGGCCGGAGTCGTCGAAGGCCGCACACGCGTGACCTGGAACAGAGCAGTCGCAGCAAAGCTCGCTGGCCGACTTCACAGTAGGATTGCTCCGCGCACACTCGCCTATTCATCGTGTCGTTTCCTCTGGTATGAAACCAATCTATATCTCCTCAACCCTGTAGAATAACTTTAGCGTAAATTGAATTGAAATCAAGCGAAAGATCGACATGAAGTTGGTCAAAATCTGTTCAAAAACAGAGTATTAAACCGTCCCTGAACCCATATTGGAAGATCGATTCCGATCGATCCAACGACCGATTTGGTCAACCTTCTGAACAATGTTTTAAACAACATATAGAACTCTAGAACCCTTTTTGTAGATTTTTATCTGACCGACTATCGGTCGAGGAAACTGAATTCCAAAACTGTCAAAAACCTGTTTTCAAAATATTAAAATTTATGAAAAATCTTCGATATGACATGCGTCCCGCCAATCCAGGCGACGTGGTCGCAAATCGAAAGCATTAAAAGGTGCGTAACGGCTTCGTGGACGTGTAGACTTTGACGAAATTCAAATTGGTCGCGTGTGCGTGACGAATTTGATGCGTATCTGTCGAAATTTACCGTATCGACCTCTGTGCAAATTCTCTAATTACTTTGTGTATGCTCGTCAGATCGAGAGAAAACTTGCGCCAACAGGACCGTATCATTTTTCTGGTCCTGTATGCCAAGTTTGGTCCAATTTTGAGATATTTGATCGGATCGCCGTTTCGCAGGCCCCACGGTCCGATTCAAGGGCATTTTTGTGCACGGCTCGCCGAAATCCAACTCTGGACATTCAGTTGATTTCGTATCGAAAAACCAAACCTGTTGACATATAGTTTGACGACTTTAGAGATCGTTGACTCTGGCACGCTTTTCGGTGCAAAACGGGTCCAACGGCAGACATCGTTTTGACCCAAAATTACCGTTTTGCCTCTGTATCCAGAATTGGACTTGAGGACAGGCAATCCTAGCTAATTTGACTATTCTAAGAATGTTGGTAATGTTTATTTCAACATTTGGAGACTTTTTGAATGTGTTGACTTTAGTGACTCATCTGATGTGGTTGTACTATCGGTTTCACCAGCTAAGGACCTCAGGCAAGTGCACTTTCTGATTGCTTTCAATTCATAGTAGCCTTTCCATTTCATGTTTATACATATATCTTGCTGCTTGTTGATACGCTCGTCACACGGAGTAGTCGGGAGGAAAAATATCTTAGTAGACATGTGGACTACCCAGAACTATCCCAATATGTCTAATCTTGACTGATAGTAGCTGCACACAACACGTACAGGGTGCCGTATTTACCCCCTAGCCGTTCACATATCAAAAAGGATATTTCATACCACATAGGTAGTTGTCTTTTATTTATTTTTTCTTGTCTTCTTTACCACCTGCCATGTAATCAGTTACTTTCTAGCTTTCATATTCCATATGTTATTTTCATGTCTTGTTAATGCTATTGTATTTTCGCATTACCGTCGGTTTGTGTACTTGTTCCATTCCTGACTGGAAACCAATATTTTTCAGGTTTATCCGCGATCACTCTTAGTACTGGGAAGATATGGGTATGCTGAGGTCAACCTAGAAATAGATTGCCATTGTATCATTTTCATAGATTGTGAGAACTTTGTTTTTTCTTTAATTTTTAAATATTGTAAATGTTGTAATAAATTAGATATGTGAATGAGCAATAAAGTTTATTTTTGAGCATTTATTTTTTGCGAGCTTGACAGCGTTCTACCGTCGATTCTGCGGTATAGGCTGGCTTGGACACGTCTCGTATCCGAAAAGCGGGTGCGGGTCGTGACAGAAGAACTCTCTTCTTCAGACTCTATGTTATCTTCATGAATAGTTTCTTGAAGAGGAAGAGGAGCCACAGGCTTTGCTGCAATGATGGCGCCTATAAAGATTAAGCAAAATAAGTTAATATACAAAATCATAATACATAATTTTGTATAGATTTTGTGTAATTTATATTTGCTTGGAGTAGGTGCAGGACGTGCCAAGAGTTCGTCATAATCTTGATCCCAGTCATCATCTTCTAAATCAAGAGCCGGTTCATCCGAGGGGATGGGTTCCGGATCATTAATATGAGTCGTGGCGGTGTCCTCAATAGCTTACGCCTTCTGTAGAGAAGTCAGATGTACAGAGGTGCTGAGACATCCAGGAGATAGGAGCCCCATAACTTCTGTTGCTACTGCTGGTTGAGATGCCGAAGACCCTTATCCAGGATGAACTGAAGAAGAAGCAATGTTCAGCGGTTCCTCAACAGGAGTCTCTCTCCCCGGTGTAGCAGTCCTCTGCCTGGAAGGCCCTTTAATAATGGCCTTTTTTTTCTTCTCTTTAGGAGCAACCGCTGCATCGAATTTACGCTTCTTAGAGGTAGAGATTTTGATGGGTCCTTCTGGTGCCTCTCCAACTCCCGTAGGGATCACTTCCAGATATTCATCTGGAACAGCAGCATCATCAGGTACGTCTAAAGGTACCATAACTGGTTCTTCGACGTTTCCTTCCTTGACCCATCGAAGACTCCCCTTCATGCTGTAGTCATTTGGGAAGGAACGAATGGAGGCATAGAAACGAGCATATGAATGAAGCATTCGTAACTCAATTCTACTTGTAGCAGTTGATACACGGAAGCTAGCACCGATACGTCCAGCGCTGAAATATCTCCATGCATGTGCACCATCAACTAACTTTCTATAGTAATTGAAGGAGGTGGAGGGATTACCAACGTGAAGTTTGTCATACCCAAACTGACGAGGGAACCGACTGGGTAAGTACGATTCAAAGGCGCAGTTATCATCAGTTCAATACATCAGATGTGATGGTCTGATGTATATCAGCCAATTAAAGACAGGTGCAGGGAGCCTTGTTCTCTCTTGACCTATATCTTCGAATTGCACGCCAAAACAGTCAGCTGGAACTTGTGGTCTTGTACAGAAAAAGTTCCACCCGTGGGAGAAATTTACTGTTGCCCGGGTATCCGCCACTGTATTCGCAGTCCACGTGGCTTTATTAAACTTCTGGAGGAATACCTCCGTATTATTTCCAGGGCCTGGTGGCAATAAATTGCAATTGTGATGCAATAACCAGCACATCAAATATGTGTAGGGCATCTCCACCCTAGGGAAATTATTTCGGTAAGGAGCATTATTGATCAGTTTATCTCCAAATACTCGCAAACCTGCATTTATACGAGATACCATCGCCGATAACAGGTTGGTTCTGGTCTTGAACACCAAACGTACTGCTGGCCATAGTACATTTTGGTAAATTCTGTCGACCATACCTGTCCCTGGTACGACCTATCTCCACAGCCACAGAGAAAGAAAGCCCGACAGCAAGGCTTCCTTTGAGAGCTTTCGACTGCTATGTCTCATAAAACTCAAAGCTTCAGTTCCTACAGGGAATTCCTCAGCCTTGGTGGACAAATATTTGTCCGAAAACGTGTAGATGATCATCCAATTGTTTATTGAATCAATAGAGATTATTGAACAAGTGTTGATGGATTGAGCCTTGTTTTCTTGCAACCTTTCCTTGTCATCCTTTGATATCATATTCTTATGGTAGAATAGATATGTTATCCACTAATTAATGCATGCCAAATGCGATCCACTTTCATATATAGTGGTGCAAATTAGATAATGGCACATCAACTCTTGATATACCTCAACTAATTGAGGATTTTTCTTCCTAATCTCTGCTAGTTCCCGGTTGGAGGGAATGTACTCTTCATATGGAGCTTTGTAACCCCTCTTCCCAAAATTTTGAATTATATTTTTATTTATTTATTTGAATTAAATGGTGATTTCTAATATTTTATAAATAATTACTTAATTAATTATTACGGTAGATGACATTAACCATGATGTGGTTTTGGAGTACAATGTGACTAGAAATCGTGGCACGAATGGTGCAAGGCATGCTTTGACTAGTGTATTAGCCCTGGTAGGGAAGGCCGAGCCATAGTGATGTCCTAACTAGGAAAACCAGGCCAAGTTGCGACTCAACCCTTACCGAAGATTTATTTATTTATTTATTAAATTATTGAGTTTAGGGAAAACCGATTATACCAATTTAGCCCGGACTGGACCCGAACTGAGCCCAAGTCCATGTAGTCATGCGGGACGTTCAATGACATTCGTATTGACGTATTTTGGTAGGATTGGGTTGTATTCCGTTTTAATGGCCTGATGAATATTTTTATGTATTCATAATTAAATATTTTAAATATCCTTATTAGTTAATATTCAAGGATATTGGTATAAAATAGGTCCTTGTATATTCTGGGGATTATTGGACTGTACGCAATGGTATATATACCATTATTGAGTTATTAAATTTGTTACTATTATTGTTATTATTCTTATAGAGATTTTATCATATAATATTATTTTATTATCATTGGTTATATTACTTGTAAAATAAATGTTATATAAATATATACATGTATTCGTATCTAAAAAAAAATAGGCCTTGCAATAAGAATAGATGCTATTGGGATTTATTTAGATCATTTGGAAATAGTATATAAGTAAATATATATATTTATATATATATATATATATATATATATATATATATATATATATATATATATATATATATATATATATATAATGTTTATAAAGAAAATATTTAATTATATATTAATGTTTAATAAAATTTCTAGTAATTATAATGTTTGCTTAGTTTATATTTAGATTTTAATGTGGCTTAAGATATATACATATATGGGTTTACCATATATTAAGAGTTTCCATAATATTAGATTGTTATTTTATAAGTATATATAAATAGACAAATGTGTATTTACTAATAAAAGAAAAAGAAAGAAAGAAAGAAAGAAAAAAAAATAGCAACTCACGAGATATTGGACCACCAAAATCTCCTGAGTCACCTAAATGGCCAAACCCGTGCTCAAAGAAACAGCAGTAGCATCAAACCACTTTCAAAAGCCACACCCGATCAAATATATGCATAAGTATATATATAAAGATCGAGAACTATAAAGAAGAGGATTTCGATAAAACCCTAAGCCCCGCGACCCTGGCCGCAGGCGCGCGCCACCACCGCGCCGCCGCTGGCCGGAGAACCGCCGGAGGATGGCCGGCCAGCAACAGACCGCGCGCGGGTCCAAACAGACCAGCGACAGCAGCAGATTTCAGGCCGCGAGAGCGACTACGTCGCGGGTTCTCGTCGCGCACACTCGATTATTTTGCGATCCTTCTTCTCTGGTACGTAGCCTATATATACATCTTTGATTTCCTCTAATTACTCTTATGTAGATACGCAAGAGCGGCCCGACAAATCGACTCAAAGTCGATGAGAAATCTGTTCCAAAATAGAGGGTATAGCAGTCTCTCGACCCAACTTGGCACGCATTTTCTGAACCAAACATTAGGGAATTTAGGAATCTATTTAATGGAAGTCCTAGACAACCTATAGGGCTTCATAACCCTTTTTGTAGAGTTGGATTTTGTCAACTGAACGTCGAGAAATCAGATTCCCAAAACCAAGAAAAACCTGTTTAAAAATCAATAAAATCCTTCGATACGACGTGCGTTCCGTCAATCTGGACGACATGGTCGTGAACCGAAAGCATCGAAAGGTGCGTAACGGCTTCGTGGACGTGTGGGCTTTGACGGAATTCAAATTGGTCGCGTGTGCGCGACAAATTTGATGCGTATCCGTCAAAATTCACCGTATCGGCCTCTGTGCAAATTTCTTAATTACTTTGTGCACGCTCGTCAGATCGAGACGAAACTTGCACCATCAGGACCGTATCATTTTTCTGGTCCTGTTTGCCAAGTTTGGTCCGATTCTGAGATAGTTGATTGGATCGCCGTTTTGCGGGGCCCACGGTCCGATTCAACGGAAGATTTTGTGCACGGCCCGCCGGAATCCAACTCTGGACATACGGTTGGATTCGTATCAAAAAACTGGATCCGTAGACATATAGTTTGATGACTTTAGAGACCATTGACTATGGCACAATTTTCGGTGCAAAGCGGGTCCAACGGCGGACACCATTTTGACCCGAAATTACCGTTTTGCCCCTGTGTCCAGAATTGGACGTATGGACAGGTAATCCTAGCTATTTTGACTATTCTGAGAACAATAGTAATCTTTATTTCAGCATCCGGAGACTATTGTACGGATTTTGACTGTTGTGGCACATTGAGTGGTTCAGATTGTCGGTTTTACCAGCAGAGGACCCCAGGCGAGTACAGTTTATTGTTTGTTTTCAGTATTTATCTTTACTATGCATCAGTATTTAGTCGATAGATATGTGATTTTAGTTTTATATGATTTTGTTCCTTGTTGTGTCGGGAGGTGAAGTACCAACAATGTGTGATCTGACCTTAGACAGTGTAGACAGTGATTTATTATTGCAAATTAGACAGTGTAGTCAGTGATTTATTATTGCACTTATATCTTGTGGACCATGATTATTATTGCATTTAGACTGTGTAGATCGTGATTATTATTTTGTAGACAGTATTTTTTTATTGCAATATTAACTGTAGACCGTGTAACTGTAGACCGTGTAACTGTAGACCGTGTAACTTTAGACCGTGTAGACCGTGTCGCATAATTGTCCCGAGACCGATCACATATCAAAGGTACTTCAGTCAGTCAGTTGGTGAGTATTTTATTGCATTTCATTTTCTGTTCTTATTATTCAGTTTTATTGTCTTTCTTTATTTTATTTTATGAATCATATGTATAAAGGCTAACTCCTGTTATATAGTCATTTTCATATATTGGAACTGCATTCAGTGAATTGTACTCGTTCCATTCCTGACTGAAAACCAATATTTTTCAGGTTAGCCATGAATTCACTTAGCTTGGGGAGTGACGGGTGTACTTGCAGACAAAAGCCTAGAGACTATCTAGATAGTTGAGTTGTAGTCATTCAAATATTTGTACAAGTTTATATTTTCTGCAAATGTAAAATTTATGAATATTGTAAGTTAAATTAGTTTTGTGAATGAGCATTATTTGTGATTTGATCTTCATGGCCGTGATAGCGTTCTACCGCCGACACTGCGGCGTAGACTGGCTTGGACACGTCTCGTATCCGTAAAAAAATGGGTGTAGGTCGTGACAAGTTTTTATGGTAGCCCATACAGGTCTGTTTTTGTAAATCATGCGAACTCGTGATAGTACTTAAGTTAGTTGTACTATTGCGAGCCTGCGACTAGGAAATGTTCATTCACGAATTAGAAATTAATTTAATTTAAGAATGACTAGGACTAGGAGTCCCTTATACAAATTTACCGATGGGTAGTCTAGGCCATGCAATTTAGATGAGGAGTTACTAATTTTGATGGGTTGCCAGATCCCCGTAGGTACACTATCACCTCTTGATATGACGATATGATCCAATGTGGATAGATTATTCACTTGGTGAGACATGGCTTCCTAGAATTAATGAACTAACCTTGATAAATTGTTCAAATTCTTTCTCATTGCCTCCTTAGATATCATCCTCATGTCTTAGCCCGAATTGCCTGTTTAGTTCATATTTTTGCCCTAAGAATTATTTTTATATAATTTCTGATTACGTTACCCATATACGAAACTCGAGTTAGTTTCGAATCAAAGTTTTTCCTCAAATGTTTGAATACACATGGAATAGATATTAGAATGTTTATATTTCCTTGTCTTCAGTTACTTCCTTCAGGTTCATCTTTTATTGTAGGGTTGCGATTAATAGATACTTACGCTTTATTTCATAGTCAACTTGTTTGAATCTCTAGATGCCCATAAATTTTTACTGATATAGTTAAAGGAATGTTAGTTAACTCATAATGGCAGGACAACAGTGCACTGCCGCCATTTATTTAAAATTATGGAGACTATGGATTCACTGCAGCCAGCAGCACACTGGCAAGGCACGACCCCTAGAGTTGAAATCATTTTAAGAAAATATAGGTTATAAAATATTGCTAAAGCTATGGCTAGTGGTCCTCTTTGATCGTAGTTACCCTTGAGTAAATATTGGATAGAGTTAAGAAATGTTCGACTTTGTATCATATTTAAGTTACGAAACCAAGGGTTTACCATAGCCAGAGTATACGGACGAGGCATAACCCTTAGTGAAATGACTTCAGACATGATTACAAGTTTAGGATACTATAGAGGATGGGATAGTGCCCTGTATGTTCCATAAGATCCAAAGCCAATATTAGTAGAAGTTTAGTGAGTTGGGTAGCAAGTTCCCCAACCTAGTATTCTATGGTCCTCGTGACCTATTGTTGAGGTAATTAACTCACACTAATAGGTTTACCGGGAATATGGAATTTAGAAGTTCATAACCCATTGGTTGACCAAGGTCTTATGATTAAGAAGATACTAGGATGACCGAATAAGCAAGAACACCGGATAAGGTTTTGATTCTCACAAAACTCGAACTAACTGTGCCTCCTTTCAAAAATCTCGCATACTTGTATTTTGACTATCTTGACCAATGCTGCTATTACAGCCTAGTTTTGCAAGCTTACTCTTTTATCGAGCTTGATTCAAGACATATATTTAGTGGGGACACCTACTAACATATTGTCTAATCAGAATCATTGTATTACGGTCTGATCAACCATGATGCATTTGGTTCGCTCTCCATCTAATTACCCTACGTGGATTGAGATGTAGATGTCTCTAGGATCTCATCCGCGACTGCCTTGACAATCTCTCTTGAAATAATACATTCGCCTTTGAATCACGTAATTATATTCAGTGACATCTCTCTTAAACTCTTTATTGTTTTTGTCTTTCACTGATTGGAAAGAAGAAAGCTCGTAATTGATAGATAGATACAGGGTATCCCATGGCTATGATGGTTGTATACACAAGGGTAACTACTATCGGCCAGCCAGGTAACTAGAACCTTGCCTTAAGTTACTCGTCCTCTCTGCGACCCTAAACCTACTATCATGATCTTCTGGTCATTGGAGTCCGAGAATGATTAGGATCTTTCCCTTGACCAAATACCAACCTAGGAGACTACCTATTCTCTAGAGACCAAATGTTGTAAGCCTCTAACTTTTGCTTGAAGCTTGCATTAACTAGCAATCCTTAAACTTTAACCCAACCTTTCCTCGACCAAAGCCCACGGTTTGGACAAGAGATGAATAGACAAGGGTAAGGACAATCATTTACCATGACTATGGTAGATACTCATCCCGAGATTGGTTACCCCATCAATAACTCTTGTATATTGTGGATGAGTAGGTCATGCTATTTTTCGACCATGTGTCATGGTACGCACTCGTTTTCTATTTATTGAGGATCGATCCTTGAGTTGACTCATATCTACCGTATTCTGTTACGTCGTACCTTATTCTTTATTAACAAGAGTCGGGGTACAATATCCGGACTTGGGAATTCTTCTAACCTCATTATTCCTAAAACCCATGACCTAGCTTCTAAGGTGGGTAGACTATAAGCCTTCTAAAATTTTGGAATATACGAGGAATACCTATTGATTAGAATAATTTCCATTATGATGATAATTAGTGCCCCATGGACTCCCACTTAGATCATTTGGTGTCCCCGACCGGGTCATTAATAATCAGAGCACGATACCAGCGGTTACCTTCCAACAAATTTTATATGTAAGATCTAGACGAGTCCACCTTCATTTAGGTATATCATGTCCCACTCAAATACATCCCCTTGTACTCTATTTTTATGGTACGATTTTCAGGACGAAAGGAATAGCTATAACCCGTACCATAATATAGGTATACTTTCCGACTTCCATTAGAGTCTCAACCTCGACTCGAACCTTTCGACCCAATATATGGTTGTGATCTACTCGAAGCCCACTACGCACATGTCACTAGTGTGCCACTCAATTGTGTCTCCTCATGCTACTTAACCACAAAAGTCACGGAAGGCACATTTTCGGGCTTGAAGGACCTAGCTAACCATTCTGACTGACAACTTGCTCAACCACTTGGGTTGAAATCTATTCTAGGTTACCCTAACCTAGTAGAAATAGTTTTACCATTGAGATCTTATCCAGTCCATATAGATTGAAATTCAGGGTTCATCCAACCAACGATTGATGTCCAATCGGCAACCCATTAAGACCCGGTAAAACCTATCCATACAAACCACCATTTTTTTATATATAACCGGACTACTTGAAATAGGTCCCTATACCTATTGTGTAGTCTTCACCCCTTAGAATGTGAGGTCATTCGTAACCCTTACTCCATCTACCTAGAAGTCGCGATACGATCTCTTATTGCATTTGCTCGCGTGTTTAAATAACCACGGGAAAGATCACAATCTTGATTTCTCAAAATTCTATTCTATTATAGAACCTTGTTTATAATTTCGAGAATGTGACTTCTGTATTACACGGATTGCAAGCCCCTCTAAGAAATAAAGGGTTCTTCGATTTAGAAAGTGACTTGACTAGAGTAGCCCACTCTAGCAAATAAGTCAATGGTTCATAGACTTTATTTCCATCTGCATCATCAGGTACTCTCTACCGCTCTTGGAAATTCATAAATGCTCTCGATTTTTCTTTCCTATCTTCCTGTCCTTCCTGTTTCAGAGTGACGAATGGTCACGCTTATTAGAATTCAACAATATTTTTTAGCTACTTGTGTAAATTTGTTGCATGTTAGATTTTGGGTTGCTTGATAGATATGAGATGAATATAGTGGCCATAAGCAGTAGATACCTATTGGTAGCAAATTTTAGCAATTAGTTGGAAGATTATAAAGTTTTAGCGACATAAAATTTGAAGGAGTAGTGTGACCAAAGGTGGGTAGAAACTCTCAAGGATTCGTAGTATGTAACGACCATAAGAATAATTGATATCTAATGGATCCCGTCTTCTATCATAGCGGATGGACTCTTCCCTTAAATTTCGAGGACGAAATTATTTTTAAGGTGGGAAGATTTGTATCCCCTCTTCCTGAAATTTTGAATTATATTTTTAATTATTTATTTGAATTAAATGGTGATTTTTAATATTTTATAAATAATTACTTAATTAATTAATACGGTAGATGACTTTAACCATGATGTGGTTTTGGAGTACAAGGTGACTAGAAATCGTGGCACGAATGGTGCAAGGGCGTGCTTTGACTAGTATATTAGCCCTAGTAGGGAAGGCCGAGCCATAGTGATGTCCTAACTAGGAAAACCAGGCCAAGTTGTGACTCAACCCTTACCGAAGATTTATTTATTTATTTATTAAATTATTGAGTGTAGGGAAAACCGATTGTCTATGTAGTCATGTTGGACGTTCAATGACATTCGTATTGACGTATTTTGGTAGGATTGAGTTGTATTCCGTTTTAATGGCCTGATGAATATTTTTAAGTATTCATAATTAAAAATTATAAATATCCTTATTAGTTAACATTCAAGGATATTGGTATAAAATAGGTCCTTGTATATTCTGAGGATTATTGGACTGTACGCAATGGTGTATATACCAATATTGAGTTATTAAATTTGTTATTATTATTTTATTATTCTTATAGAGATTTTATCATATAATATTATTTTATTATCATTGGTTATATTACTTGTCAAATAAATGTTATATAAATATATACATGTATTCGTATCTAAAAAAAAGATAGGCCTTGCACTAAGAATAGATGCTATTGGGATTTATTTAGATCTTTTGGGAATAGTATATAAGTAAATAAATAAATATATATATATATATATATATATATATATATATATATATATATATATATAATGTTTATAAAGAAAATATTTAATTATATTTTAATGTTTGATAAAATTTCTAGTAATTATAATGTTTGCTTAATTTATATTTAGATTTTAATGTGGCTAAGATATATACATATATGGGTTTACCATATATTAAGAGTTTCCATAATACTATATTGTTATTTTATAAGTATATACAAATAGACAAATGTGTATTTAGTAATAAAAGAAAAAGAAAGAAAAAATGAAAAAAGAAATAGCAACTCAAGAGATATTGGACCACCAATATCTTGTGAGTCACCTAAATGGCCAAACCCGCGCTCAAAGAAACAGCAGTAGCATCAAACCACTTTCAAAAGCCACAGCCGACCAAATATATGCATAAGTATATATATAAAGATCGAGAACTATAAAGAAGAGGATTTCGATAAAACCCTAAGCCCCGCAACCTTGGCTGGAGGCACGCGCCACCACCGCGCCGTCGCTGGCCGGAGAGACGTTGGAGGCCGGCCGGCCAGCAACAGACCACGCGCGGGTCCAAACAGACCAGCGACAGCAGTAGATTTCAGGCCACGAGAGCGACTTCGTCGCGGATTCTCGTCGTGCACACTCGATTATTTTACGATCCTTCTTCTATGGTATGTAGCCTATATATATATCTTCAATTTCCTCTAATTACTCTTATGTAGATACGCAAGTGCGGCCCGGCAAATCGACTCAAAGTCGATGAGAAATCTGTTCCAAAATAGAGGGTATAGCTGTCTCTCGACCCAACTTGGCACGCATTTTCTGAACCGAACATTAGGGAATTTAGGAATCTATTTAATGGAAGTCCTAGACAACCAATAGGGCTTCATAACCCTTTTCGTAGAGTTGGATTTTGTCGACTGAACGTCGAGAAATCAGATTCCCAAAACCAAGAAAAACCTGTTTAAAAATCAATAAAATCCTTCGATACGATGTGCGTCCCGTCAATCCAGACGACGTAGTCGCGAACCGAAAGCATCAAAAGGTGCGTAATAGCTTCGTGGACGTGTGGGCTTTGACGGAATTCAAATTGGTCGCGTGTGCGCGACGAATTTGATGCGTATCCGTCAAAATTCACCGTATCGGCCTCTGTACAAATTTCTTAATTACTTTGTGCATGCTCATCAGATCGAGACGAAACTTGTGCTATCAGGACCGTATCATTTTTCTGGTCCTGTATGCCAAGTTTGGTACGATTCTGAGACAGTTGATTGGATCGTTGTTTTGCGGGCCCCACGGTCCGATTCAACGGACGATTTTGTGCACGGCCCGCTGGAATCCAACTCTGGACATACGGTTGGATTTGTATCAAAAAACTGGATCCGTAGACATATAGTTTGACGACTTTAGAGACCGTTGACTCTGGCATGCTTTTCGGTGCAAAGCGGGTCCAACGGCGGACACCGTTTTGACCCAAAATTGCCGTTTTGCCCCTGTGTCCAAAATTAGATGTAAGGACAGGCAATCTTAGCTACTTTTACTATTCTGAGAACAATGGTAATGTTTATTTCAGCATCCGGATACTGTTGTACGGGTTTTGGCTATTGTGGCACATTGAGTAGTTCAGATTGTCGGTTTTACCAGCAGAGGACCCCAGGCGAGTACAGTTTATTGTTTGTTTTCAGTATTGATCTTTACTATGCATCAGTATTTAGTAGATAGATATGTGATTTCAGTTTTATGTGATTTTGTTCCTTGTTGTGTCGGGAGGTGAAGTACCAACGATGTGTGATCTGACCTTAGATAGTGTAGACAGTGATTTATTATTGCAAAGTAGACAGTGTAGTCAGTGATTTATTATTGCACTTATATCTTGTAGACCGTGATTATTATTGCATTTAGACTGTGTAAATTATGATTATTATTTTGTAGACAGTGTTTCTTTATTTTCATATTAACTGTAGACCGTGTAACTGTAGATCGTGTAACTGTAGACCGTGTAACTTTAGACCGTGTAGACCGTGTCGTATAATTGTCCCGAGACCGGTCACATATCAAAGGTACTTCAGTCAGTCATTTGGTGAGTATTTTATTGCATTTTATTTTCTGTTCTTATTATTCAGTTTTATTGCCTTTCTTCATTTTATTTTCTGAATCATATGTCAAAAGGCTAACCCCTTTTATATAGTCATTTTCATATATTGGAACTGCATTCAGTGAATTGTATTCGTTCCATTCCTGACTGAAAACCAATATTTTTCAGGTTAGCCGTGGATTCACTTAGCTTGGGGAGTGACGGGTGTACTTACAGACAAAAGCCTAGAGACTCGCTAGATAGTTGAGTTGTAGTCATTCAAATATTTGTACAAGTTTATATTTTCTGCAAATGTAAAATTTGTGAATATTGTAAGTTAAATTAGTTTTATGAATGAGCATTATTTATGATTTAATATTCATGGCCGTGACAGCGTTCTACCGCCGACACTGCGGCGTAGGCTGGCTTGGAAACGTCTCGTATCCGTAAAAAAAAATGGGTGCGGGTCGTGACAAGCTTCCCCTATTGGCAGCTTAGAGATGAATTGTATCTCATGCAGTGCAAAACCTATTTCTCCTGTTGTGGTTGCAAAAGTCCATGTTGAGCTGATGTACAACTCCATCAAAGCTAAGAACAGGTTATTGTTCATTGGTATGCCTCGACTGGTAGAGGCTACTGCTTCAAATAGCCCAATGGCTCGTAGCTCTGTTTCAAAGTGCTCCATAACCCAATCACTAAGTTGAATCTAGTTCTTATTATGTGGGATCATCCACCCTGGAAGCCTAGGGTTGACCTGGGGATATAGCACTGAGGCGTTCATAAGCTTGTTTATGAACATTGGTATCTGCACTGGTTGGATCAAAGCTGAATCCTCGCTTGGTATGAATCCAGGCAGTAAACTGGAGAAAGGAATGACACCACCGCAGGGAGTACTGGTACGGTAGCCCGTCTGGTTGGACTTGTCACTTTTGAAAATAATTTTGCCTGGTCTACCATGACTTTTGGGAGTCAGGTTCCAGATCATCTGTCTTGGGTGAGTGGCATGAATAAGTGAAGACAGAGGATAATCCCTTGGCATGTCTAGGAGATACATCGCCCTCTCTCCAAACTTAAATACCCAAGTGTCACGACCCGCTCCCCGCTTTTCGGGATACGAGTTCGTGGCCAAGTCCAGCCTACGCCGCAGTATCGGCGGTAGTACGCTGTCTATACTCCAATATAAGTCTCAAAGTACAACAAAATTTATCTATTTGCTCATTCACAACAATTATTTAAATTACAATTCCAATAATACATACAAATTGCTTTTCGATACAAATCCGCTACATGTGACTATTCTAACTAGAATCTATGGTTGGCCTACAAGATAGCTCTAACTCCACCAGAAGGAACCCAAAGCAAGAGAGAAGTCATCGAGAATAGTCATCAAGAATCTGTCAACTGAAAAATGGTTATCCAGTCAGGATTGGAGCAAGATCACCATAACACTACATTACACAATATATTATACAAGCATGAAGGAACGATAAACGGAATTTAACTGAAGATAAGTATAGGCATGACATTGTATGACAATGAAAAACCACTAAAACATGATAGTAATATGAAGGTTGACTTGACATACCACAAAGATATGATAACAATAAAAAGGTAGACTTGACGAAAGAAGAACAATAGACAATAGAGTAACAATAATTAAGTCACGTGTACTGTGTGTTTTAGAATACCAACTTTCAGCATGTAGACGGCTTGGGATATCCGTCAGTCATACGTGTGGTGCATGACTGATATTATGCAATCAATGTATAGGGAGTCTGTATTCAATTCGTTGACCACATGCTTACTTGTTGTATTCCCCCGCCCGACTCACTCACAATACATGTCCACTACGATAAACATTAGCAATACGATAAACTGTAAACAATAGGAAACAATAAGTAAGGCATGAACATGTATGTATATCCAACCGATTCTAACTCTCGTGCACAATAGTAATCATGAACAATGACAACCATGAACCATAAGGGAGTAATAGTGAAAAGACGACACGAAGATACATGCAGTATAAAATAAAGGAAATATAGGTCATAGTGATACTTGCCTTGAGTTGATTGCAGTTGACGCACGGTATGATTGTGTTAGCACAAATAGTCGTAGATGCCAAAAATACGCAAGATGATCTCAATTGATGAGACGGGACTCTAAAATAAAAACAAAAAATAAAATGTTTTGTAAAATTGTTGAGAAAAATATATGATGTGTACTTTTTCATCAGCGTTCCGAAACTTCAAACGGATCGTGATTCCGATTCCTGGTTCTCCCGGAATCTCGAAAACACCGAAACGTGTCAAATTTCGGACAACTGACACTCCACGAATTTTCCAAAAAATTAGGATAAAATTATTTAAAAATAAATTTTATATTCAGAAAATATACCTCGAGACGGTTTCAACAAAAAAAACTGGAGGTCAAACGGAGTCCGGAGTTGAAAGTTATGGCCCTTCGAAGTTGGTAAAACATTTGAAAATGAAGGCTGAATTTATGACGAATTTGGGATAATTATGACGAAAAAAGAGAG
Organism: Iris pallida; assembly: GCA_029216955.1. NCBI lineage: Eukaryota > Viridiplantae > Streptophyta > Magnoliopsida > Asparagales > Iridaceae > Iris > Iris pallida. The sequence continues at coordinate 56,022 of JANAVB010039442.1, read as the reverse complement.
AAATTTTGGAAAAGAAGGTATGAGAGATGATTTTATTTTATAGGTTCAATATATATAGATAATGGAAGGCAATTAGTGAATTAGGATATGATTAGAACTCAATCAATAAAGATATGATTAGGATTACCAACTAATTTGGATAGGAATAGGATTAGTTAAAATAAGAAATAATCTATCTAATACTAGATATGATTCAAATAGGATTAGGATTTCTAACACAAGTCTCTCCATAAATTTAAATCAAATAAATTATTTAAATCCAAATCATATGAATTCAAATCCAAATCTAAATCCAAATCAAATTGTACATAATAACTTTAAGATAAATTTAATGTTTATCAAAGCAATTTAAATCATATAATAGATAAATAGTTAAATCAAATAATATTTCAAATCTATATTAGATAATTCTTAATGCCATAATTAGTCACCATAAGTATTTTAAATAATATTTGATGTTATCAAATAAGGTAAATATATTTTATAAATCTAATCTTATTCAAAATAAGTTACTAAATCTTTTTATTGCTCCAAAAATAATCATGATTTTAAAACTATTTTCGAAACCGATATTTATTTTTTTGAAAATCCAAACATAATAATAAATAACTTTATAATTTCAATAATAAAATTTCAAGAACAAATATTTATTAAAACTAAGTAGTACTTTCAAACCGTAAATTACAAACTATATTTTGCAATACAAAAAAAATAGTAAATATCTTTTACAAAGTTTCAAAAATAAATTACTTTCAAACACAATAAAATAAAATAAAAATAAAAATTTGAGAAACAGGGGTTACAAATCTACCCACTTTAGAAAAAATTTCGTCCTCGAAATTTAAGGATGACAAAAAAATATAAGCTTGGTTGGTCAGGTGAAAAGATAAGGAATAATGATCAATGAGATAAAATAATATTTTTTTCTTAATAAGAAGATTAATCAAGAAGGATGGAAGAATGTAGTCAATGGATATAGTTCGGAGGAGTATTACCTACATGACTTCTAAGTTATCACTCATCAATCTTATAAATTCGTATCCTCAAGAATATTTAAAAAATTCCTCTAATTCAATCATTTTTTTTTTAAAATCACTAACTCAATTTAATACCGTGATGTAGCAATCATGAATATCATCTTATCAAATTTACAACCCTTAATCAAACTTGATAAATATCTTCAAAATCTAACTTCACAAAACTTTAAATTCCTCAATTTTATTTTAAATTCAAAATTCAACATTTTTATAATCTTCTCAAAAATTTAAATTCTATAAAATTTCAAATTATACCTCAATTTTATTGATCAAATCAAAATTACCTCCTTTAAAAATTAAATATTCAACCTTATCAATAATCCATCGATCATATAAAAATTTAAACCTCAGAATACCAAAAGCTAAAAAATTTCATCTTCAATAGTAACCAAAATATTCAATTTATCAATCGAGAATTCTATCCATCTTTAATTAGAGTCATTTATCAAATCACAATTTCAACTTCATCAAATAGGGCATCTCAAAATTCAACGAATATTACCACCTTAATCATGTAGCCCATGTAACAACCTTAACTACCCAAACAATCAATTCAAAATAATTCTATGGGTTACCCACGGTATACCTAGTCCTAGGCCTAGTCATTTTTTAAAAATTAAATCAACCTAATTGTGAATGAGCATCCTAATCGCAGGCTTGCAGTAGTACGACTAATATAGGTACTACCACAAGTTCATATAATTTTGCGAAAACGGACCTGCATGGGCCACCATAAAAACTTGTCACGACCCGCTCCCGCTTTTCGGGATACGAGTTCGTGGCCAAGTCCAGCCTACGCCGCAGTATCGGCGGTAGTACGCTGTCTATACTCCAATATAAGTCTCAAAGTACAACAAAATTTATCTATTTGCTCATTCACAATAATTATTTAAATTACAATTCCAATAATACATACAAATTGCTTTTCGATACAAATCCGCTACATGTGACTATTCTAACTAGAATCTATGGTTGGCCTACAAGATAGCTCTAACTCCACCAGAAGGAACCCAAAGCAAGAGAGAAGTCATCGAGAATAGTCATCAAGAATCTGTCAACTGAAAAATGGTTATCCAGTCAGGATTGGAGCAAGATCACCATAACACTACATTACACAATATATTATACAAGCATGAAGGAACGATAAACGGAATTTAACTGAAGATAAGTATAGGCATGACATTGTATGACAATGAAAAACCACTAAAACATGATAGTAATATGAAGGTTGACTTGACATACCACAAAGATATGATAACAATAAAAAGGTAGACTTGACGAAAGAAGAACAATAGACAATAGAGTAACAATAATTAAGTCACGTGTACTGTGTGTTTTAGAATACCAACTTTCAGCATGTAGACGGCTTGGGATATCCGTCAGTCATACGTGTGGTGCATGACTGATATTATGCAATCAATGTATAGGGAGTCTGTATTCAATTCGTTGACCACATGCTTACTTGTTGTATTCCCCCCGCCCGACTCACTCACAATACATGTCCACTACGATAAACATTAGCAATACGATAAACTGTAAACAATAGGAAACAATAAGTAAGGCATGAACATGTATGTATATCCAACCGATTCTAACTCTCGTGCACAATAGTAATCATGAACAATGACAACCATGAACCATAAGGGAGTAATAGTGAAAAGACGACACGAAGATACATGCAGTATAAAATAAAGGAAACATAGGTCATAGTGATACTTGCCTTGAGTTGATTGCAGTTGACGCACGGTATGATTGTGTTAGCACAAATAGTCGTAGATGCCAAAAATACGCAAGATGATCTCAATTGATGAGACGGGACTCTAAAATAAAAACAAAAAATAAAATGTTTTGTAAAATTGTTGAGAAAAATATATGATGTGTACTTTTTCATCAGCGTTCCGAAACTTCAAACGGATCGTGATTCCGATTCCTGGTTCTCCCGGAATCTCGAAAACACCGAAACGTGTCAAATTTCGGACAACTGACACTCCACGAATTTTCCAAAAAATTAGGATAAAATTATTTAAAAATAAATTTTATATTCAGAAAATATACCTCGAGACGGTTTCAACAAAAAAAACTGGAGGTCAAACGGAGTCCGGAGTTGAAAGTTATGGCCCTTCGAAGTTGGTAAAACATTTGAAAATGAAGGCTGAATTTATGACGAATTTGGGATAATTATGACGAAAAAAGAGAGAAATTTTGGAAAAGAAGGTATGAGAGATGATTTTATTTTATAGGTTCAATATATATAGATAATGGAAGGCAATTAGTGAATTAGGATATGATTAGAACTCAATCAATAAAGATATGATTAGGATTACCAACTAATTTGGATAGGAATAGGATTAGTTAAAATAAGAAATAATCTATCTAATACTAGATATGATTCAAATAGGATTAGGATTTCTAACACAAGTCTCTCCATAAATTTAAATCAAATAAATTATTTAAATCCAAATCATATGAATTCAAATCCAAATCTAAATCCAAATCAAATTGAACATAATAACTTTAAGATAAATTTAATGTTTATCAAAGCAATTTAAATCATATAATAGATAAATAGTTAAATCAAATAATATTTCAAATCTATATTAGATAATTCTTAATGCCATAATTAGTCACCATAAGTATTTTAAATAATATTTGATGTTATCAAATAAGGTAAATATATTTTATAAATCTAATCTTATTCAAAATAAGTTACTAAATCTTTTTATTGCTCCAAAAATAATCATGATTTTAAAACTATTTTCGAAACCGATATTTATTTTTTTGAAAATCCAAACATAATAATAAATAACTTTATAATTTCAATAATAAAATTTCAAGAACAAATATTTATTAAAACTAAGTAGTACTTTCAAACCGTAAATTACAAACTATATTTTGCAATACAAAAAAAATAGTAAATATCTTTTACAAAGTTTCAAAAATAAATTACTTTCAAACACAATAAAATAAAATAAAAATAAAAATTTGAGAAACAGGGGTTACACCAAGCCTCCTTCTTGGGGTTCGTTTGTGATTGAAAATCAATAGCATCCCCAAACATGAAAGCAGGCTTCAAAAATTGCTGGTCATCTAGCGACACCATCAATTCTCCATTCATCAATGACAGCAGCATTCTGTCTCCCTGAGCAGCTACCAGTTATTGTCTTTCTTTAGGGTATTGTTTGTCAGATTGTGGGAACTCAACATGAGACAAATTCTCTAGGTAGTTGGAACCCAAAATACCAGTTGGGGAACCAAAGATTTCAGAAAGAGGATGAATCTACAAGTCCACTGCAAAAAGAAGATCATCAAAAAATTAAGTTAGTAGAACTCAGAAATTGATCTTTATACAAACTTTACGCAAATGCTTCTATGTAAGTAAATGCTTGTGCATAAAGATTTTATATCCTAAAGTTGGTTCATCTTTACGCAAGAGCTACTTTACGCAAGTGAAAATTTGTGCGTAAAGGTGTATGACTAAAAGCTTTTTTACGCGTCCTTTTATCTGTTCAAAAGAAAAATGTATAGACGTATAGCGTATTATTTCAGGTATGATTTTATATCCTAAAGTTGAAATTCTGTTATTTCTATTTTATGCTGACACGTATAGACGTGGGCATATTTGGTGAATTTTTATTCTACGCTGACACGTATAAACGTAGGCGTGAAGTTTAAGGTTCAGTTCCTCTTCTTCTTCGACGAATCCACGGCCGAACTAGATAGGATTTTACCTATCATAGCCAGAGCTACAGCGGGATTAGGCCTAGGGGTCACCACCGATGATGGAACGGTGGTCTCCTTACGTTCAGCCGTCGACGAAGCAGCGGCTGGCTTCTTGCCCTTGGCGCCGGCGGGGATCTTGCTCTTGGGGGCCATTGATTTCAACTGAGATTTCGAAGGAGAGAATAAAGAACATTGAGATTACAAAAATAAGTAAAGTTCTCTCTCTACCAGCAAAACTCTATTTATAGAGAATTTTGAAATTGGTTTAAATTCCTAAAATTTATGTTGACTATTGGATATCCCGAATATTACGCTTCTAAGCTGACTATTGGGTATCCCGAACTTTACGCGGACTGTTGGTTATCCCAGATTTTACGCTTCTGGTTCAAAGTATTTCAAATCTTAGAAAAAATTTGAAAACTTTGAAGGGGGTCTTGTAGAAGAATAAATAAATTTCATAGACCAAGTCAAAGAAATTGAGAGTTTTACGCAAGTCAAATTGAGTCAGATTCAAGTTTTACGCAGAGATCAAACAGAGTCCAACTCTACGCGAACTACTTTACGCGAGAGCCATCCTCATCTTTTGTACGAAAGACAGGCTGTCCACATCGCATTTAATGCACGTGATACTGCTCTGACAAAATAATTTTCTGACAGCACATTGCACAGAAGCCGAGAAGATTTTTACACCAAACCCAACACTTGTCGTTTAGCGTACAGATGGGCTACTTTACGTTCAAGAGACTGCTTCCTTTACGCATGAAAGCTATTCGAGTTTTTATGCTCAAGGCTTTCGTGTGCGTAGAGTTTATTTGAGCTAATTATACGCTCAAGGCTACTTTTTAGCCACTTTACGCAGGAAGTCTATTTTAGGTCATTTTACGCCCAATCTGCTACTCTTCGCAGGAAGTTTGTTTTGGGTTATTTTTACGCCCAATCTTTTCTGGCTATGTGAGAACGTGGTCTACATACGTGGCTTTCATGCCACACTTATCGAGGAACGTATATATGTGCTCTTCCCATATTATTGAAGTTGTGGGACACGTATCACCATGTGTAGAGATCACAACTCTATATGGGACATGTGTTATCATACGTAAAGGTTGATTTTCAATCGTGGGTGGCAGTTACTTGCGTAGAGACCCAATTATGTTGCTTTTTACGCACAGAGGGTCTAGTCTATAAATAGACTTATTTTTGATATCAAGAAAAATACAGAGGAGGAGATTCTGAGAAAACTCATACTTTCAGAGTGATATTTCCCAGAAGCATTTCTTCAACTTTTTCTCAAGAACAGGGTGAAGCAAAGCAGGAAAGCATTCGACTGTGCCATCAGTGTCGTTGTGTCGATACCTTTCTGGTGACTTAGTTCTTCCAATTGTTCATCTTCTTCAAGCAATTCTCTTCATCATCATCGTGTGGTCTACGGAACAAAAGTGATCGCTCTTGGATCAGACTTCCATAGCAATACTCTCCAGAATCTATTTGTACTTTTATACTTTTTCTTGTTTTCTTTCAAAAGCCAATTTTAGGCATTTTGTTAAGTGAAACAATGAAGTAAAGTAGTCTAGAGCTGGTAATATAGATGTTATCATGATGAAAATAATCAGAGTAGGTACTCGCCTGATATCCTGAGCAACGACTGAGTATCGACGCCCGAAATGACGTCACAATGACCTAATATGAATTTACAGGATTATAAAGTGTTCTAGAGTAAATAATATATTTAAATGCATTAGTTACATGCTTCTAGGCCTTTTCTAGGTAATAAATTCAAACTAGGTCAACACTAGTCAAACTATGTCAAATTAGTACAACTTGGTTGTCTATTATCTATATTAAGATCCTAACACATCCTATATACTGATATATAAGTTTCCTCTAACTAATACATGTTTGTCTATCCTAGAATACCATCGTTTCTCTATAGGACTGATACTTGGCTTTCATTACATTCCTACTAAGCATATGAAAGTCCCTACAACCTATTGGCTGCTTTTCATTAGAAAGTAGCAAGGCTACTGCTACTGCTTAGGCAACAAATGCTTCTACTGTAGCTTCTATAAGCTATGCAAACAACATAGTTTGTTGTTGCTGATAGCACAAAACAAATCCCCTTGACCTTGAAAGCTGATACAAATGTGTATCAAAGTCTCCCCTTTAGTAGACTGATACCATATTTACTCCTCAACTGATACAATAGTGGCCCATTCCCTCTTCACTTATCCCTGTCTATACTACCCACACAAGTATAACTGATACAATGTGTTTTCCCCAACTTCCTATTGCTGCCACATGCTCTTACCTAGGCACTGTTACAGTAGTATCAGCTAACTGATATATATTTATATATAAAAAATATATATATATATATATATATATCAAACCATATAACTGATGCAATATGTCCCAAACTCCTCATGCCCGAGCCCCTACCTATTTGTCAATTGACTGAATGAATATACAAATAGCCCCCTCAACTATTAGTGAACACATTGGGCCCCCTCTTCCTTCAACTGATACCAAATAAACCTAATCTTAACTAATACAAGTCACTGATACATTAACTAAAATGTAGGAATGGTACTGTAGCTAGGCAAGTAGGACTGATACTACCAGCATAGCCCTCACTTGCCTGAGCCCCCATCCCCCATATATCAGTTATGAATACAAATGGCCGCTACTCTATTCAATAGACTGATACAAAGATATGCTCCAACTAATACAAGAGTATATAAGACTGATGTAACCATTATATGGCTGATGCAATTACCTATCCAACAACCATACTCACCTATTAGTTGACTGAAACAAAATAGTATATGACTGATACAAGTTGAAATAGAGGGCTGATATTATGTATCAATGACTGATACATTATTTCCCTATCTTTATATGTTGCTGTTATATGCATGGCTAAAATCCTCTCTCACTTTTGACTGATACCAAGGTGAATAGAGGCTGATACTAAGGTGCAGGACTGACACATCAATGATGCAATAGTAAGCAATTAAACTGAACATTCCACCTTCATATATGTTGCCTCTCAATACAAAAGTTAGCTAGACACAAAGACCCCCCCTCTCTTAAATAACTGATACATTAACTATCAGTCCAAAATATACAACAATCCACATATATATACATCAAAATAGTGCCAATAGTCCTCAAGCTCCCAAATCCACCCAAACAAATCAACTCACCTATAATTGCTAAATAGGCTTACAAATGATAACCTATAACAATACACATCTAATTACAAAGGTCAAAACTGAATTTAGAGCATTGGGTGCTCTTTTGGTCATTTTGTCAAACACTTGGCGTGCGTATCATGACACATTATGATATGTCCATAATACGCACTTCAATGGATCTAATCTTGACCCAAAGCACAACCACATATTCTAAATTACAAATATGACCTAACAAACCTATTCACAAACCCTAGAAATGCTATTTTCAGATTTTCTCCCAAATTGGGTCAAATACAAAGGGGAAGTCTCTAAATGGAAAGAGAAGAGTCAAAACTCCTCACCATTGGCAACCCTAATGCGTGGGGGTTCCTATTTGATGTCTCTACACTATTTAATACAAATGAGAGGGTTTAGAATGCCTATACCTATTGGGAGATGGATTCTCAATAAAAATGGCTCCAAGATCTAAAAGTCTTTAAGCTCCAAGTGCTCCAACCACCAATTCTTGGCTTCTATTGTCTTCTAATTTCCATGGGAAAGAGATTGGAACAATTTTGGGCTGATTTGAGTGAGTTTTGATGGTAGGAATAATTGGAGAGAAAGTCTCTAAACAAGGATAGGTTTTGGAGTGAAAGGGGAAAGAAGAACTTATTCTTCTTATAGGCAAGATGGCATGCTATGGCCGGCCAAACAAGCTACGGCTAGGGGTTTTGGGCTAGTGTGATATGCCCACTAAGTCCCTATCTATAATCATGAAAAGTTTAGGAACATGTATTTTTTTCTTTCTAATTAGGTGTTTAACCTAATTTCTAATTAAACTTGCTAGTCTAGTTAGAGACTAACTAAACTTTTTAAAATGGTTTGAGGATTGTCTAATCTTACTGATTAGGTCCACTAGGGTTATAACTAATCATCTAGTCTATCTAATTAAAATAGCACTATGGTTATCATATCATGTCACTAGCACAATTAATTAATATAAATAATATAAATATACATACAACACAAAAATCTAAATAACCCTTTTTCTAGAATGTGGTAGTGACAATGATGGGCACTCACTGTGGGGAATGCTAAACCACATATATTAAGATATGTGGAGGATTGTTGGTGTTTTTGTCTTTGGACTAGTATAAAATAGTCCCATATCGGCTACACCACCAAGTGGGTATCTCAATATATTGCTATGCATGTGTTGAGGTGTGCACATAGGGTGTGGTGGGGTACATATTGGTGCCATGTGGGGGTGTTTACCTAGAAGGAAAAATGATTAACTCGAACAAGGAAGGAAGTTTCTTTTTATCATTCGAACTCGGACACGGTCTCTAGGATGCCTCGTGCATGCACAGGAGTGTTCGTGGGGTAGACGTGGACTAGCACATGATTATACTGATTGTGGGATGATCTTTTAGTCCCGCATCGGATAAGAGAAATAGTGAAGTCTTACTCCACTCTATAAATAGAGCCTCCTAGCCTCTTTTGAAAGATGCACCCAAGAAGAAAGAAAATGGAGCCTGTTCAAGTCACAAAAAGTTGACTAACGAGCATTCTGGAAGTTCTTTGAGAACTTGTTGGTTCCTGGAAGTGGATCTTATAAAAGCGAATCATGTTTTGAGTAACGATGCTCTTTATCACCTTAGCAGAGTTGCCTTTCCCTCTTCCTTCTTTCCTCTTCTTTTCCGAATAGGCTAAGGAAATTAGAAGAGCAAATTTATTTTACAAGTATTCTCCGAAATCCTACAAAGTTAGAACAGAGAGCAAATTTATTTGCAAGATATCTCTGTGTCTGACAGTTGCTATATCAGAATAGAGAGCAAATTTATTTGCAAGTGATCTCTAAATTCTGTTCGTTCTTCCATCTAGATTTGTTTCGGGAATAACATCTTCATCATCAAACATATTCTATTCCATAGGAGCATCTTCATCATCAAAACACCATCATCTTCAAAAACAACAAGAAGAACCATCATCCCTATGTCTGTAATTCATCAAAATCTGTCTTCAAAAATGGGAAGAAGAAGCATCATGAAGAATAGCTCAAATCTTCAGAACTCTCTTCAAAATCCGTCTTCATTATCTTCTTTCCCTATTTTCCAAACCCATCTTCAAAACCCATTATGAAGAAGAAGAATTATCGAAGTACCTGACCTTCTCGGCTGTGCCTTCTTCTCCTCATGGGACTCCATCGCCGACCCCTACGATGCCTTCTCCAACATTATATGCTTTACCAACTGAGTTATATCCCCCCACATCATCTCTCCAGTATTACTGGCCGCTTCTCCACCAAGCTTGGCAAACTCACCTCGCTCCTCGATATCTCCATGTCTTATCGGCTAACTTCTTCATCGACATCAGAGTTAAAAACTCAGATATAAGAATAAAAAATTTGTACACTTTTCCACCCAACAGGAATTGCATATGTGCAAATCCTGTCGGATCCATCTCCTCAACCAAACAGAGAAAATGAAAGCATAGGGAGCCAAATCTACAAAATTCTTTAGATCCGCATTCACTTACACAAACCAACACATGCCCTTGCTACGTATACGACGATAAATTTTTGACATGTTGTAGCACTTTTATAAATTCCTTTTTATTAAAATAATATATTTTTGCAAGCTTTTATGAGTATAAATTCCTTAGATCTATTATATTTATGTGTCCACTAATCTTAATAATTATTTAAAAATCGCTCAAATTAATATTAGACCATAGTTTTACAAAAGGCTGGGCACGGGTCGGGTTGGGTCTAAATTAATGGACCTGGACCAAACCCATTAGTTGGTGGGATGGGACAAAGCGGGCCAAAAAGTAGGAAGCGTGTTACCTAAGTGGTTATAGTGACCACACTTATATTGGTGCAATTGCTTGAAAGATCACCTTTGTAGCTTTACAATCACCAACGCGCTCCATGGTGTTACCTGATATAAGAAGGTTCACCTGCATCAAGAGGCGAAGACTTTGGTATCCAAATATACATGGATCCACATTGGTTAGCTTTGGGAACCCATGCATAAACATTTGTATCTACCAATTTTTTAGTTCTACAAAATCTAGAGATATGTCATTTTTTGTCGCAATAGTGACATATGGCAGAGTTATTATTGATAGATACATTATGATAAGTCTGTTTATGAGAATTCATGCTCTGTGATCTATGCGGATACCTATAGTAGAATGCGTGAGAATTCGTGCTCTATGATCTACGTGGATATCTATAGTAGAATGCGCGCTCACTTGTTTGGCTACGTACCTCGTGTTAGGTTGGATAATAGGTTGTTTAACCATTTTACCCAATCTAGTCTCTAATCTTTTAGATGTAGCATATATTTTATCATACTTAGTAGTTAAAGAATCTACTCTAAGAACAGCTATAAGGTACTTCTTTTCAGATTCGAGTTCCTCCTTGAGTTTAGTATTCTCTTGAGATCTCTTATCAATGTAGTCAAGGGCCTCATGATCGACTAAGCTTAAGTTTGGATATATCGTCTTGATTAACACAAAAGTCATATCATTTAATTTTCTTAGTATAGTTGTAAGTCTTTCACTCTCAGTCTAATAAGAATGAATACTTTTCTAGCATGCTTAAACTTATCCACAAGCTTTCTATAATCTTCTAGTATACCACTGAAGGCATCACCTAACTCATTAAATGTGAAATCATCATAGTTAGAGTTACTGTTACCTGATCAATGAGTGTCATGAAGTAGATATTTGCTGCATCTCGAGGACTTTCTTCTTCTTATTCTTCAGTGTCACTAGCTTCGCTCTTATGACAGATGCTTATGTTACCGTACTTCCTTAACAAAGTTCTTCAGGATAGGCAATCATTGCGGTTTTCTTTCTTTATCATTGGACACTCCCTCTTATATAGCCAGGCTTTTTACAGTTATAGCATATTGGTTCTTTATCACTGTTGTCATTTGACTCCTTTTTCTTTGATCTCTCAACCTTTAAAAAAAATTTTAAGTTTATAGTGATTAGGGCAACTTCATCATCTTGAGAATGATCATCATCGTCGGAGTCGTAGTTGGAGGCTTTCTTATGGTGATGATGTGCTTTGAGTGCAATCATCTTCACATTGGGTATGGGATCTTTGAATTCCTTGAGGTCTATCTTATGAGTCATCAGCTTGCCCGTGAGCATCTCGAGGGCTATTATGGTCAGATCATTTCCTTCAACAATTGATGTGGCCTTTGGATTCGAGTTCTTGGTAGGTCCTCTGAGCACTTTTTAAATCTTATTTTGGTTGATGTACTCCTTGCCAGGAGAGAATAGAGGGTTAACGATGTCTAGGAACCGTGTGAACATCTGAGTAACTATCTCATTCTGCTTCACCTTGAATGTTTCATACTCTTGTGTTAGATGACTGATCTTTGATTCCTTTACTTACGTAGTTCTTTCATGAGTGACTTCAAGAAGCTTCTAGACTTCGTGTGAAGTAGAACACGTAGAAACCCGGTTGAATTCAGTTCTGTCAAAAGCACAAAATAAGGCATTAATAGCTTTGGCATCAAGACTGGCATATTTCTTTTCTGTGTCGGTATATTTGTCATGGGGCTGTTCAGTAAGGTTCCCATCTATGACTATTCTAAGTGGCTTATGATAACCATATACTACAACAGACCATCAAAATCAAGTGACTTCTGGTAGAAACTCATACGTGTCTATGTGTAGTTGGTACCGTCAAATAGGGGTGGCCTATTTGTTGACTGTCTTCACCATTGTTGGTGTGGATGGATCCAATAGTAGGCACAACTCTTGGGATGTTAATCCTGGTAATAAGATATATGTTCTAATTGAGTGAATAATTGGGGTGAACAATATTACCGATATATAGAGAACCATCTTTTTAGTAGTCGATATATATGCAGAGAACATTACTCTGATACCAATTAAAGGAACAATTGGTATGGTCAGTAATACCGATAAAAAGAGAACTTGCTCTGATACCAATCGAAGGAACAATTTGTATGATCAATAATACATATAAAAAGAACCTGCTCTAATACCAATTGAATGACCATTATGAAAATCTAGAGGGGTGTGAATAGAGTACAGCAGACTTATCTATCCAATTAAAAATTATTCTACGTGAAGGCAGAGTGTAACCAACAAAATAAAAATGTGTATGTATAAGATAAGTACATAAAAGTAGTAAAGAGAAGCAAACTCAAACACTGATATTTTTATCCTAATTTCTCTGAGAGGACTAGTCCATGCCTGAGAACTCTTGCTCCGAGTTGAATCCACTATAGTCACAATTGCGAAACACAAGCTATGAATCTGAAGTGCTTGTGCTTTGATCCGAAGTACATGACGACTTCACAACCACGAGATTTTATCCGAAGGACTCACAACTTCACACTTTGCAAGTCTTTGATTCGAAGGACTCATCGATTTCAGAACATGAAGAAGAAGCTTTTATAGACCAAGATTTTACAGCTTAAACTGACTTCTAAACTGAGATTGCACTTGGAACTGGAAGGCTAAATAGTTGATCATAGATATGGGAATGTTTAGCTCTGAAAATATCTCACTATAGGATAGAAGAATGGATTATAGGTGAGTGAGTAAAAACATGAAAATCTATCTCTATTATTTATAGACTTTTTGTGGACCGAGTTCGGGCATATATTTAAATTTTTTCGAATGTTGGGAACCACAGTATCTGGGATTTCACAAACTGTTTCGGATTGCCAATTATGTCGAGATCGAGTTCTGTCCAAGTTCGGCCAACACTCTGTCTAAATTTGGTGTACATATTAGGTATGGATTTTGGCTAACTTTGTAATGTGTTTGATGGATTTTAGGTTGGGGTTTTGTGAATGGGTTTCAGGCTTTTGTTAAGTGGACTTTGTTTGGTCGAGTGGACTTCTAGTACCAAGTGTGACTCGATGTACATAAGTTTTATACTTAATAAAGTACAAAGTTACATAAGAAAGATTAACCCGAGCGACATATAGATGTTCAAATAAATCTTGCAGGCATGGCTAACTCGCCTTCTTTCTTTGTACCACGATAGCTTTTTTCCTTGACGACAATTGTGCAAAGATAAACAAATCTGGAAATCTGAATACCTTTCTGGGGCTTCGCCCCCGAACCCCTACCGATAGGTCATTGGGGGAATTAGAGAAATCTTTTAGTATAATACAGTATCCCATCATTATATTCTTTATTGTATATGTCCTGGTTTTGATCATGCATACTGCTTGTTTGTAAGCACATGTGTAATGCCCCAGCCCCAAAATACATAGGACTAGGAGGCATATACATGCCAGCTACCTATCGAGAGGACTCCAGCCCAGCTCGAATACACATAAGTTGTCTGGTTTTCTAAATCAATCTATCAATTCAACTAATATCTATCTCAATCCACTGAAGATAAACTCTTGTATAAATCAACTATATTAATGTTGGTCAGGCATTAACATACCAGTTCCTATAAGTAACAGAAAAAGACAATACGCAATAAAGTGGACCAAACTCTATTACAATTATCTTGAACAAGCTTCTGAAGAAGAAATATGCTTGCAAAACTAGGCTATAAAGCAGCATGATCGAAGTAAAATAAAATATGAAATTGGAAGAATATGAAAAGATATGAACTAAATATATATACCTGAAATCCCGGAGAAATAATCATCAATTCTCCAATGCATTCTACCTCGATAACTTCAACTAATACCTGGAGAGATCACCAGGTCCTCAGTGGACTAGAAAGATACATAATATACAAGCCAAAATATAACAGTACAACATAACAAGAGAAATAAGAAATAATCAAGAGAAAGTCACTGAGGCATAATGGATAAAGATACCAAGATCTAAGACACAAGGAACCTAAGACACTAGCATGCCATACTAGTCGTGGCTAACATGTCAAACCTATAGACTGTAGTCAAGGCAAGCACTCCCAATTGAGATGTTAGCCATTCCTAGTATCAAAGTCGAATAATCCTATAAACCGTAGTCAAGATAAGTACTCACAATCTATAGAATGTCAAAGCCAAGTCCTACTTGAGTCAAGTTATGTCAAGTCAGGTCAAGTCATACTCAAGTCAAGGAAATTGTGGTGTCGGACTAGACGACTATATCAAGGAACACATATAACTAAAGCAGTGTAACAAATATGAAACTCATAACAGAAAGAAATAAGAATGTGCAGGTAAACTGAAAATATATCAAAGTAAAACTATAAACATGATGAGTGAAACTAGACATGGAGTAAAGCAATCATGAATATGAGAAAAAAATAACAGAGAGGCAATGAACATGCATATAAAATATACTGTAAATGCTGGCAAGGTATACTTGCCTGGTGGTAGCACGTAGAACCAATATTATCCAGTCAATCAACGAGCCAGAAAATTTAAACTCTCACAACAGTCTCTGAAGACTGAAACAGACATTATCATTGTGTTCAAAATAGTCAAATTAGCTAGAATAGCCTACCCATAAGTCCATTCTGGACACAGGGACAAAACGGTAATTTTGGGTCAAAACGATGTCCACATTTGACCTGCTTTGCACCAAAAAATCTATCAGAGCCTATGATCTCTAAAGTCATCAAACTATATGTCTACGGGTCTAGTTTGATGATACTAACCCAACGGTATGTTCAAAGTTAGAATGCGGTGGGCCGTACACAAATTCGTCCGTTGGATCGGATCGTGGGCCCGCCAAAATAGTGTTCTGATCGCCCTTCTCAGAAGCAGACCAAATTTGGCTCACAGAAGCAAAAAATGACACGGTCCCAATGATGCAAGTTTCGTCTCAAGTTTACGAACATGCACAAAGTAATTAGGATTTTTGCAAAGGGACCGATACGGGAAAATTTGACAGATACGCATTGAATTCGCTATGCGCACACAACAAAATTGAGTTCCATCGAATCCCACACGTCCGGAAAGTCAATACGCACCTTTTGATGCCTTTGGTTTGCAACCATGTCGCCCGGTTTGTCGGGACGGACCCCGTATCAGAAAATTTTTACGTTTTGAAAACAGATTTTTGTTCAACTTTAACCTAATTTTAAACAAAATATAATAATCACAAGAATAAACTAATGATTGGGTTTTGATCTTGATTAGGTTTTCTAAAACTCTATTCAAGCAATTTTCCAAAATTTGCGATATCCTTGTCGTAAATCGACCTCCAACTTGGGATTTCAGAACAATTTCTAAATCCAAAAAATTAAGATTTTTTTAATTTTGAACTCAATTTTTGTCGCACATGATGTGAATTAAAACAAACTATTTGAAGGGAATTAAAGGCGTACAGGTTGTCTACATACCAAAGAAATCTGTTCATGAAACGAATGAACGTTATTGAAGAACCATTGACTCGAAGTTGGCTTCATGTCTGCTATTGCTGTTGTTCTTCTTACTGCTTATGTTGTTCTTGCTGCTGCAGTGCGCGTTCCCAGCGGTCATTCGACGGCCGGCGGCAGCATGCTTGGTCGCCTGGAGGTCGAGGATAGTCGTGAGGGGGTTTAGGTCGGGGTAGGGTTTGGTTAGGGTTTGATTTTTCTTCTTCTTCTTTTTCTTCTTATTATATACATGTGTATATATGTATACACAAGAAAGAGGGGCTCAGGTCCTTGGATTCGTGGGAACGGTTGGCATTGTTCCTTGGAACAGTGCCAACTGTTTACTTTAGTTCTTTCTTTTTTTTTTCTTTTTTTAAACATGTAATAGAATCTACTAAATAATTTAAATATAATTCAAATCATACACTAAAATCCAAAATAATTTTATTATAATTTTAAAATATATACTCTTAATATACATATTTATACTAACCCATTATTTTATCATAATTAATGTCATTACTACTAGTATTATAACTACTACTAGTATTACTACTATTTTTTCAAGTAATAATACAAAAATAATTTCTAAATATCCTAAAAATCTAAAACAAAATCAAAAAATATCTAAACTAAATCAAAGGTAAATATTTATATACATGATATCTAGTATCCATATCCACATATTATGCAAAATATTTATATACTATGTGCATATACATTTCTACACGTACATACATACATATTTATATCTATTTATAATAGGTTTAAATACATTTTTTTATATTAAAAAATACAATTTATGAACATAGTCTATATATACTTAAGATATATATCCAGATGAACGTATTTGGACGCACTACATGTGTAAATGGGTTTGGATTTGATTCGGATCAAGTTTGGACTAGTTTGGTACAATCAGGTCTCCTAAAAATCATAATCTTAGTAAATAATTAATTAAATCTTCTATAAGGGTCAAGTCACAACTTGTCCTAGTTTTCCTAGTTAGAACACACCTATGGCTTAGTCTTCCCTACCATGGCTAAAACACTAGTCAAAGTACTCGACTCCCGTCTCTTTGCCATAATTCTTGGTCATCTTGTACTCGAAATCTTAACCATGGCTAAGGTCATCTATAATAAATACTATTTAATTAAAAATATTTACAAAGTTCCATTAATCCATATTTAAGTCAAATAAATAATACCAAAAAATTATTCCAAAAATTTAGGGGTGTTACATCCTACCCCTTTAAAAGAATTTTGTCCTCAAAATTAAAATAAATTATATCATCAAAATCTGAATTCCTCTAGATTTAAATTATTTAATCGTAATCTCCTCGACATTTAAATTCATCCAATATCATATTTCTAAAAAAAATTAAAAATTAGAATCCTATCCTCTCAACTTTAAAATTATAAGAATATAAAATCTTATTTTGGAGTCATATAAGGCCTATCTCTTAAAATTCCTAATCTCAGTTTTTTTTCATAACTTAACTTAAAAATCAAAATTAATTAAATTGATCGTTTTTTCCCCAATATATCGGAATTCAAAAATTTTAATTTCAATTCTCAAAACACTCTTCTCCTCTATGTCAACTCTCTTTCCTCAAGTCTTTTTTTTTTGTCATCGATCATAATTACTTTTCTAAAATTTCCAAAGTCCAAAGCATTTTTCCTTCCTTCTTAACCACCGTCTAAGGCCATCACCTTCAATAAAATTTTCATTTCTAATTTTGTTTTGACAAAACATCTTCTACTTATTTTGAATCCATCAATCTTCCATAAATACAAGTTCGTAAATTCATAATACCATCAATCTTATAAACACAACTTCAATATAAACACAACTTCTACTTATTTAGAATCCATCAATTTCTAATTTGGTTTTATAGCTTATAAAACCACCTCAAAGTTTAAATTGAAACTAATCTCTTCTCATTCAAATTCGTAAATTCATAATAACATCAACAATCATTTCAATAATTATTTACCACCAATGGATCGCACTGTTCCTTGAAAATGTCTACCCACCTTTGGTCACCCTACGCTATCAAGTACATGTTGCCCTAAAATTATATAATCCTTGCATACTAGTTGCAAAAATCTATACCACTAGATATCTATGACATATGGCATATCTAATCCCCTCCTATCTATCCAGCAGCCAAAATTCAATAAACAAACTAACTTAAGCAATAACTTAAGGATTTTTGATAAATTATATAAAGCACGATCATTCGTCACTCCGAAATAGGAAGGGACGAGAAGCAATGGCACGAGAGAATAAAAGAAGAATTATCAAAAGTAAATACGAAGTTCAAGGACGAAAGAGAAATTTCTAAAAGAATTATCTAGGCAGTTGTGGATTGAGATTCCTAAGGGTTTAGTCATATTCGCAGGCCCACTTGGTACAGTAACGTAACCGAAACGACTAACTCGACCTGCATGGGCCACCAAAAAATATGTAACGTCACAGTCCCAAAATACGTAGGACTAGGAGACGTATGCATGCTAGCTACATATCGAGAGGACTCCAGCCCATCTCGAATACGTATAAGATGTCTGGTTTTCTAAATTAATCTATCAATTCAACTAATATCTATCTCAATCCACAGAAGATAAACTCTTGTATAAATCAAATATATTAATGTTGGTCAGGCATTAACATACCGGTTTCTACAAGTAACAGAAAAAGACAATACGTAATAAAGTAGACCAGACTCTATTATAATTATCTTGAACAAACATCTGAAGAAGAAATAAGTTTGGAAAACTCGGCTATAAAGTAGCATGATCGAAGTAAAAGAAAATATAAAATTGGACAAATATGAAAAGATATAACTAAATATATATACCTAAAATCCCGGAGAAACAATCATCAATTCTCCAATGCATTCTACCTCGATAACTTCAATTAATACCTGGAGAGATCACCAGGTCCTCAGAGGACTAGCAAGATAAATAATATACAAGCCAAAATATAGCAGTACAACATATGCAGAGAAATAAGAAATAATCAAGAGAAAGTCACTAAGGCATAATGGACCAAGATACCAAGATCTAAGACACAAGGAACGTAAGACACTAGCATGCCATACTAGTCGTGGTTAACAGGTCAAATCTATAGAATGTAGTCAATGCAAGCACTCCCAATCTATAGTATCTCAATCGTAGTCAAGGCAAGCACTCCTAATCGAGACGTTAGCCATTCCTAGTTTCAAAGTCGAATAATCCTATAGACATAGTCAAGATAAGTACTCATAATCTATAGAATGTCAAAGTCAAGTCCTACTCGAGTTAAGTCATGTCAAGTCAGGTCAAGTCATACTCAAGTCAAGGAAATTTTGGTGTAGGACTAGACAAATATGTCAAGGAACACATATGAAACTAAAGTAGTATAACAAATATGAAACTCATAACAGAAAGAAATAAAAATGTGCAGGTAAACTGGAAATATGTCAAAGTAAAATTATAAACAGGATGAGTGAAACTAGACATGGATTAAAGCAATCATCAATATGAGAAATAGAATAACAGAGAGGCAATGAACATGCATATAAAATATACTGTACAAGCTGGCAAGGTATATTTGCCTGGTGGTAGCACGCAGAACCAACATTATCCAATCAATCAATGAGCCACAAAAGTCAAACCCTCACAACAGTCTCCAGAGGCTGAAACAGATATTACCAACATGTTTAAAATAGTCAAGTTAGCTAAAATAGCCTATCCATAAGTCCAATTCTAGATACATGGACAAAATGATAATTTTGGATCAAAATAATGTCCGCCGTTGGACCTGCTTTGCACTAAAAAAATGTGCCAGAGCTTATGGTCTCTAAAGTCAACAACCTATATATCTATGGGTCAGGTTTGATGATATGAACCCAATGGTATATCCAAAGTTGGATTCCGGTGGTCCATGCACGAATTCGTCCATTGGATCGGGTACGGGCCCGCCAAAATAACATTTCGTCGACCTTCTCAGAATCAGACCAAACTTGGCTCACAGGACCAAAAAAATGACACAGTCCCAATGGCACAAGTTTTTTCTCGAGTTGACGGATGTGCAAAAATTAATTAAGATTTTTGCAAAGGGGCCGATACGGGAAAATTTGACAGATACGCATTAAATTTGTTGCACACACGTAACAAAATCGAGTTCCGTCGAATCCTACACGTTCGGAAAGTTGATACGCACCTTTTGATTCCTTCAGTTCGTGACCACGTTGCCCGTTTTGTCGGGACGGACCCCATATCGGGAAATTTTTACGTTTTGAAAACAAATTTTTGTTCAACTTTAATCTAATTTTAAACAGAATATAATAATCATAAAAATAAACTAATTATTAGGTTTTGATCTCGGTTAGGTTGTCTAAAACTCTATTCAAGCGATTTTTCAAAATTCATGATACCCTTATCGTAATTCGACCGCCAACTTGGGATTTTGGCACAATTTCTAAATCTAGAAAATTGAGTTTTTTTTAATTTTGGAACTCAATTTTTATCGCACATGATGCAAATTAAAGCAAACTATTTGAAGGGAATTAAAGGCATACACGTTGCCTACATACCAGAGAAATTCATTCGTGAAATGAACGAACATTGTGGAAGAACCATTGACTCGAAGTTGGCTTTGTGTCTACTACTGTTGTTGTTCTTCTTACTGCTGATATTGTTCTTGTTCTTGTGGCACGCGTTCCCAGCAGTCAGTCGACAGCCGGCGGTAGAATGCATGGTCGCTTGGAGGTCATGGGTAGTCGTGAGGGGGTTTAGGTCGGGGTAGGGTTTGGTTAGGGTTTTAATTTTTCTTATTTTTCTTATTGTTATTATTATTATTATTATTATTATTATTATTATTATTATTATTATTATATACATGTGTATATCTGTATACACAAGAAAGTGGGCTCGGGTCCTCGGGTTCTTGGGAACGGTTTGCATTGTTCATAGGAACAGTGCCAACCGTTTACTTTAGTTCTATTTTTTAAACATATAATAGAATCTACTAAATAATTTAAATATAATTCAAATCATACACTAAAATCCAAAATAATTTTATTATAATTTTAATTATATACTATTAATATACATATTTATTCTAACCCCTTATTTATTTATTGCGGGCTAGACATCATTCTATCGTAGACACTACGACGTAAGCTGGACTTGCGCATGCACTCACATCCCGAGAAACGGGTACGGGTCGTGACAAGTTTTTTGGTAGCCCTTGTAGGTCAGTTTTTTTAAAAGATTGCAAACTCGTGGTAGTATATAAGTTAGTCGTACTATTGCGAGCCTGCAACTAGGAAGTGCTCATTCATAATTAGGATTGATTTGATTTTAGGAAAATGACTAGGACTAGGAGTCCCCTATTCAATTTAACTCTTGGGTAGTTAAGGTTGCTACATAAGCCACGTGATTTACCCAAGGATTTATGGAATTCTAAACCCTATTAGATAACTTGAGACATTTTCCTAGAGTGATATACCAATATGTTTTGATATGATGGCATTTCAAAGGTGGGTCGACTATTCGTCCGGTAAATTAGGATTTCCTAGGATTCAATTTCCAATCTTGATCATTTGTGTAATTTTATTTTCTTCCTCTAATTATTACCATATCATAAGATATGTATTGGTTATTTCCCACTAGCTATAGGTTATTATATTCTTCAAAAGGTCAATATTCTATTTCCATCCATTGACTTTTGAGCTTAACATGATCCAATCGTCTATATATTTATTCCGACTCAGTTTTCATCATATATATATATATATATATATATATATATATATATATATATATATATATATATATATATATATATATATATGTTGGAAACCCCTCGATTTATTAATTACTGCTCAAAAAGCCGATGCAGGCTCAAAAAGGCCGCGCCCGCAGCCGGGCTGAGTATACAAGGCACAAAAGGAAAGCCTATACAAGTATACCACCAAAAAGGAATAAAGAGAGGGGGGAAAGGACACACGGCCCCCCAAAGCTATAGGGAGGGATCGTGGCCCAGAATGCTTGCGAACTGTGGGAGCACAGGGTGCTCCTTTTCCGACATTCACTACAAGAAAAACATGGTTTCTGTGACATGTAAAGTTGTCACAGAAATTATGAAAGTCGTCACAACACATCTTCTGTGACGAGTACAGTGACGACTTATTTTCATAACCTATACCTCCGTAGCTAAAAGTATAGGTAACGACCAAAAGTCGTTGTCACAGAAAGTTCTCTACTGTGACAAGAAAATGTTGTCAGTGATAGTAAACTTTTCGTGACAACAAAATTTATCACTAAAAATATTATAAGTGGCGCACAATATTGTCACAAAATAGCTTTTTATTGTAACTAAAAATAAATAAATAAAAAATTTGACAAAAATAAAAATTATTTTTGTGACGACATTTGCTATCACAAAACAACTTTAGTAACACTTTTATTGTTGTCACAATAAACGTATATGTTTAGTGACAAGTACATGTCATCATTGTAAACATTTGCAGTAACACATTTATTATTATCACCATAGTGTACACTTTATATGTTTGATGGAAATCAATTGTCACGAGTATTATTATTTTTTTGTCATTGTCATTATACATTAAAAACACAAGAACACAATGTAATATCACACAATTCTTGTAGAAGAGGGTATGCATGATTGTGCTCATCTTCCAAGAACAACCCCATCGACTTTCCAATGTAAACCAAAACTAACCTTCACAAAATCTAAAAAGCCTTTATATAGGCGACTAACTCTAAAGTAATTATAGACGACAACAACATAAAAAATAATTATAATAATTCTCAAAAAGTAATTATATTGCTCCACAAAATTCAGTACATATAACATGAAGAGAAGTAATATTGGTACTTATAAAATAAAGAGTATCCAAAGTAGCTGGTACATAAAACCTAGAGTAATCTATAAATATAAACTGATGATCAATTGCATATGCAGCTCCTGTCTTGGTGATGATCAATCTTTAATGACCTGTATAAATTAATAAAGAGATTGTTTAGAATATTACGTAAGCATATATGTATAAGAAAAAAATTGTCAAGAATTTCTACAATTGAGCAATGAGAATAGAGAAAATGACACAAATGTTTGCAGTTTAGTTCAAAAGCTAGAAGTAATATGTCTTTACATTTACTTGATAAATGGCAAAATTGTATGTATCTATAATTTCTAGATGCATCTTCAATATTAGATTACTGTCAATGGAAAAATTATATGGCAATGGCAAAATTGTATGTATCTATAATATCAGATTACTCTAGATTTTGTATGTATCTATAATATCAGATTACTGTCATACAATGGCAATGGCAAAATTGTATGGCATCTAGAAATTGTATCTATAATATCAGATTACTGTCATATCAAAATTGTATGGCTATAAAATTATTCAGTCCCTATGCTAATAGGTATCAGTTAGCATAGTTGTCCCATTTAGCTTAAGGGTTCAATCCTTTGAATCTTAAGTTTCAGTCTAATTGGTTAAGTTCATCTCAGTCCTCATTAGATGTCCTGTCTCATCTTGTCATATATCCACTGTTAATGATCAGTCCCTTTTCCCTGTAGTTCAGTTTTGATTAGTGTCAGCCCAGTCTAATGCTAACTGTTATTTTCTCTAATCTAAGTGGCAGTCCATGTTCTGTTTGGTGTATCAGTGTATAGGAGTGGGATGAGGCAGTGAATAGAGAGGGTAAGTAACAGTGTCAAGTGTGTCTAAGTGTGGGTGAGGACCTATAGCATAAGTCAGTATGCAGGGCCATGTTTGGCCAGTGTAGTATGAGAGTAGTGTAGGCAATAGTGGGACTGTTCAAAGATTTGAAGCGAAATATTTTGAAACCAAAACAACTGATCAATAACCTCAGCAACAAGATCATATGATCTTAAAAGATGAATACGTAAGCACAGAATTAATGCCAACGGGGTGAACATCATAGAAACCAGTATCATGAGCAGCAACCCTATGAACAGGTAAGGAAAGTCGACAAAATATGACCCACAAAAAGGAGGAGAGTTTAGTTTTGTCTTCAACAGCAGATATCACTTTTGGTCCAGCATTTGCTGCCAGGATTTTAGGGTGTCGAACAATGCCAACAATCTAGATTCCAATAGTAAGTTAAAAGATCTGATAGATTCTCTAGAACAAGTGGACAAAAATATATTCTTTGCCCAAGGCTTTCTAAACCTGGAACATGGTATGTCTCTCATTTGCCCAAGGCTTTCTAAACCTGGAACATGGTACAAATATGAAATGTTGCCCCTATTTACATATATGTATATATCCCTAAAAAATGTATATATAATATTTACCTATGCCTATCTGAGAGGGTGTATAGCAGTCTAGATGTGCAGGCAGCAAGGGCAACAGGTAATAAAACCTGCAGGCAAAATAAATTTGCAAAGGCATAATCTCGTATTAATTTGAATTCAAGCCTTTTCATCCAGTTCTTATTGGGGCTTTTGTAAATCAACAAAGCTGCAAAAGCATGTCAAAAATATAGTTGGATTTGGTCAATATTCAAAGTTTGCATTTAACTTAAAAAAACTAATATTTTGCAATCAGAATAAAATGAAATTTAAGTGAAATCAGTATGTGACCTCTCCCATCAATACCTATCCAAAGAGGGGTAACAACGTCGATCAAGTTAGAATGGCAATGTATTACTTTATAACAGTAATGCAAGTGTAAGTCTGAAATGACGGTTAATAGAGAGAGGTTCATGATATCCACTCGGGTATAAAATACGGTTGTGTTTTTAGTCCAAGCAGAACATGTTTAAGTCAACCAAAGAAAGTGTTTAAGGTCTATACCATGATCCGCATGGGCAATGACAGACATATTTTTGATGTTATGTTTTAAGTCCATGATCCTCCGGAGCTCCTCAACTGTGAACTTCACCATCTTGACTGCTAAAAAGGTCAAACAAATAACTGCGTTCTGTAAAATAAAAATAATAGATCAGTCCAAAAAAATTAGGCAATAGTTGTGTTATAATGAACGCAGCAACTAAATTACGGTCAATATAAACATTTTGCTGGCAACTTAGAAAAGTTTGTGGCATCTCAAAATTGGGAAAGCATCTACTAAAGTTTTACACAGAAACCTCTAAGCAGTGAAGTGAGTTACAGACAATACTGAAATGAAATAAAAATGACTTTGTTTAAGAACAAAATAGCTTTGAGATCTAAAATAAATCAGACCTCTCAAGCAATAAGTGGTGGCCAGTACCCATCATACCAAATAGCGAGACACAGTATTTATAGCTACTCGACTTTTTACAAAGTATTTTTTAGATTCTTAAATTTAGTAACAAGGGAAGGAATATTTTGGTCTTACTAAAAAGCCTATCCCAAAATCTAACCATGAATTATTAAAGTGTGAAAAAGATAATAGCAATGTCAACAATATGTTTTCTTAATAAAAAAAAGGAAAGCATTAAGCTTTTCTAACATAATATCCCTAACCAATATTAGAATGAATCAAGAAAATAACATAATGTACACCTCACTGGTTGCAGCTTTGAAGCGAACATAGGTAATCGATGCTTCCACCTCTTCTGAAATAAAGGTTTTGCTTGAACCACTGCCTCAGATAGCAGATTGCACTAAAAGGAAACAATGGAATGCAATTTTCTATATGTGAAGGCCTGAAAGAACTTTTCCTCTTTCACGATGCATATCAAAATATGTAGAAACTTACCTGGGAAGAAGCACCCTTTAGGACTGAAAGCATATGAGATTGGATCATACCTAATGCTCAAGACTGTAGTACAAAAAAAAAATTAGAGCAACCGCATGAGAATTCCAATACTTTAGTAGTACAAATTGTCTATATGTATATAGAATGTATGGTTCAATTATGTTATAGACCTGCAATTGCCTGAACTTGACCAAGTAAACACCAAATTCTGCATAGTGTGGGTTGCTCTTACATACCTAAGCTTCCCCAGTAAAAAAAATACAATAAGCGTTCGTAATTCCTCAAACATACAGTTTTACAAATTGATAAAGAAGAAAACCCTAGCTGTATTAAAATATCTTACGAAATGCAGTCATCAAGCCGTTTCAGCAAAGGAAGGAACTCTCCACTCCCAATATTCATGTTTGAAGAATAGAAATTGGTAGAAATCTACACAAGCATTTATATGAACATCTGATCAATAATAAAAATGGGAGAAAGTGTTTGCTATATAAATATCTGGACCTATCAGATAACAAAGGTAAATTAATCAGGTGTTCTGCACAATTTAGGTGTTGTGCACAATCATCTTGATCATAGTATGTATTTACATGGAAAGTGTAAAGAAACATTACGAGTTTGAAATATGGGTTTACCAAAAAATAACAGTATATGACACTTACTAAATGAATTTAAATATCGGACCTCGTATTTCGTCAAAATATTTGAGCTTACTTCTAAGTGCCTCTGCAAAGTCTATCAGCCTTTCCTTTTCTAAAAATTGTAAACCACAGATAAAGATGATCATCATAAATATAAATCATTGTCATAAAATTGGTAGCTGGAAATCATAACAACTGAATAATACATACATAGAACTTGGGAAAGGAAACATATTAAAAAACAATAGCAACATGGTGACGGAACTGTAAAGACACAACGAGTAAATTTAGCATTATGCATCTATAAACAGACTATCCACTTGCTAAGGAACACTTCAAGATATAGATTGGTATATTTGCCCTTGTTTTGCAATATATCGTATTTGTCATTGTCGTCAAAGTCTTCTAATTGCCTTATAATCAAAGCGATAAACAAGGCATATTATATAACAAACTGAAAATAGTCTCCTCCCCATGAACATTAGAACCAGTAAAATAAGTATCTGCATACGGGTAATCATGGTTTCCTTCCAAAGAAGGTTGCTGCTATGGATGCAAAGAAATCTGGATATTCCGGTCATGACCGGAACCAGTAAAATAAGTATCTGCATACGGGTAATCATGGTTAGCAATAGAAGAGTACTGGACCAGAGAACACTACTTATTTACATGACTGCAAGTGTGAATATATAAGCACATAAGAGAAAAGAATTGAACTCGAGTGAAATGCAAGTTCAAGACCTATATATCGGGATACTACTGAACAATTAGGAGAAATGCTACAAACTAGAAAATAAAACAAATTTATCTGCTGCATGTTGCAGGTGATACCTGAAGCCAAATATCCAAATGTTCCAGCTACTATAGTGGTGATATGAGATTCTTCGTCCTCCAGCAGTTTTATTGTCATTATTGATCGATACCAATTACCAACACAATTGTATCAACCTATCTTTCTTTTATTATTGTAACAGTATATTCATGTCTCTTAAAGTGCATTATTGTATAACCCACTTTGCACCTGTTAATTGCCCAAAGGTGGTGGTAAGTACTAAATGCATGTGCTACATACATTCCATTCAAATATCCTATTGATATATTTGAGAAATCATTAGCAAAGAATCCATTGGGGCTAAAACACTTGTCTTGATCTCTAAGAAGGATATGGTTTTTGTTTATGTTACAGAGGACATGGCTCTTACTATAGCTGGATGGAACCTAGAAGTAACCTACTCAAATAGTAGACCCAACAAAATCTTAGATGAAGGCTTTATTGTTGTTGTCGTCATTGTACTAGCAGAATCCAGTAATTCAAGTATGATTTAGGATTACTGTGGTTCGTAGTATCGGACCCTTCTTAATTGGTAGTTTCGAGGCAGTTTCAAGGGTAGTGGGGTTGAATCGATTGGTTTTCTACAGTTTCAGTATCAACTGATACTACGAACTATGTAAGACCTGTGACCTCAAATTTACTGGACTCAAATTGTTAACAACTAATTGAAGAGAATCAAATTTGTTGTGAACTTCTATTTTAACAGCTTGTTGGAAGATCCTAACATCAAAAGATTTCTGAGATGGAGAGCAGAACACCTACTTGATTGTATATATTCTTTGAGCCAGTTTTCTTCTTCACAAGCAGAAAACCATTTACTTATCATGTTCATGATGTCTTTCCTGCTAATAGATACTTTTTGTCTTCAGTATCTGAACCACTATGTTGTCCAGAAGCTAGAAAGGGTCTACAAGACTTGAATCAG
This sequence comes from Iris pallida, assembly GCA_029216955.1. Taxonomy (NCBI): domain Eukaryota; kingdom Viridiplantae; phylum Streptophyta; class Magnoliopsida; order Asparagales; family Iridaceae; genus Iris; species Iris pallida. The sequence continues at coordinate 27,626 of JANAVB010039442.1, read as the reverse complement.
AAATTTAGTTTAACAAACATCTAGTTTATTGTCTTTTGTAATTTTCATGAAGGATAGAGAGTCCAACTATCAAACCTGTCCAATAATTTCTTTTGAGAGACTATACTTGATCTCCACTTTTGGTGATCCAGGGATATATTTTAGCCTACCAAAGATTTTTCGCCTTTATTCTAAAAAATATATTTAAGTACCATTAGCAATTAGCAAAGCAGCAACTTCAAGTTAAAACTCTGTACCAAACCTTAGAATTACATATGACGAGCATGAGTAGATGGAAATATTATGTGACTGATATATGTCTAGGTGAACAACAAGAGGAACTAGTGGATGGCAAAGAAGTTACCAGTCATCATGGTAACAAGAGTGAAGAACCCAGATAAGTACCAAGAGTCTGTATTCTTGTCACTACCACTTTTCTAGCTTGAGCGTATTTTGGTCATTTTTAAAATTTTAGAATTTAATTTGAATTATTATTATTATTTATAATTAATGTGATTTTTGAGTGATTTTTAGAATAATTGTTTTTGGTGTTTTAGAGACTTTGACTTAAGTTGACCTTGTAGACTAACCTAGTGGCTAACCTAGGTCTTGACTTTGTGATTAGGATTTGAAAACCTAGGTTGACTTAAGTTCATGAGGATTAACTCATTGGGATTAGTTTGGTGAAAATAGGAGCTAGTTTGATTAAGTAATGGCTTGTGAAGTCACAAGTCATTTTATGACTAATAGGCTTAATGGCCCATAGCCCACACCCATTGAACCAAGCCCTAACCCTAGGAATTCTGAACATCCACTATGGTCATCCCCTCCCCTATTTATATGCTCTTAAAACTAGGGTTGCCTCTTTAGGAAACTTTGCCCTTTGGAAGAGGTGAGTCCCCATCCTTGTAAATCCCTAGAAAATCCATTTCTTCCCCAAATTCCTTCAAACAAATTGCATTAGGACCTAATGTTAGTTTTCTTGATGTTATTAATGAGTATTTGCAGGAAGAACACAATTTGAGGAAGTTTGGTGGTTTGTGGGGCTCTTCCCATTTGGGGATTTTGAACCATTGTTCACCTATAGGTATAATCCTCTCTATTTTATTTAAATTCTGTAAAAATTCATTTTTAGGTTGCCCTAACCCTAGCCTAACTATAGGAATAGGGTTTCCCAAATTTTCGTGTCCTTTTGTGTCCATTCTGGACACGTATCAGTGTATTATATTAGGTGTTTGATGAAATGCCCCAATGGGCATTTCGTGTGAAATTTTAGTATTTGTTTGAATAGAAAATTAGTTTTGGGTCTCGCTTACACATTTTTGTAGTTTGTTTCATGTCTTAGTGTCGTGTCTAGGCTGCACGGACACGTGTACACACGGTCGTGCACACGCGCGCGCGGGGGCTGTGAGTGCCCTGCTGTTCGGGCCCATTTCCGACACGGACACGCGTCCCCGATGCGTGAAACTTGACACACATTATGGGGCAACGTCTGTCACCCCGTGTGTCAAGTTACACGTGCCCACGTGGCGTGTCGGACACACACGAGCACGTGCACGGGTTTAGTGCTGTACAATTTTCTGTTGAAAATATGCACTGATACGCGCGTGTCGTGTCGTGCACACGCGACTTGGACACGATTCAGGGTGTCCAGTCGATAGCCCTAGTCTAGGTTGACACTGGGACACAACCTCATGGGTTGTGTCGTGTCGTGTCGTGCACACGAGAGTCGGGAACACGTGTACGACGATTGGTTTCTCTATGTGCACAGTTTACTGTTTTGTGTATTAAATTTGTTGGACACATTTGTGTCCACTTTTGTGGACACAAACCATTTGTATAGCATGTGTACATTATGTACTTTCATTACCAACCTCTGTATTAGGGTTTTAGATTAATTTTGATTATCAATTCCTCATTTTCCATTTTTTTTACTGAAATCCACGTATCAGTCATTCCTGTTTTATTTCAGTTTACAAAATTGAACTTTGGCAATCTTTTTAACATACTTAACACAATATATTACATGTTATTAAATGCCTAATAGGTGCACATATGTGATATCAAATAGTATGTGGAATTTGGGTATGTTTCGATGTAATTTGATATTGATTTGGGTCGATGTTGATTCAGAAAAACTGAGATATCATATTAGGACTGTTAAATGTTTTTAAGGATTCATGAGAGTTAAACCTGAGTTTACTTATACTTTGATTTCAATGTTTTTCTATATTTTAACTGATATGAGGAAAGCTGAGTTTAGTTCTAAACCTGAAAATGGTTTTGAACCATATTGTTTACTGCAAACTGATTTCCCTTTTTGTTCATAGATAACTGAAACATGGAGTTCCAACTCTAAACTTATTTCTCTGAGTTTGATTTCTTCAAAACCTGGGATGTCAATCCTGAGATTGGGAGTTGTTATTGTGAACTGTTTTAGCTATAGGGTATTATCTGTTAACTGTTTCTTTGTAAACCTGAAATTGTATCAAAACCTAAAAGGGGATTATTGTGTATGGGTTGGGGCATTGTTTGTTACTTAATTGATTTCATTTTCCCTTCCTTAACTGTCAAACCCTGAGAACACAACAACCTGAGATTAGTTTAATTGTTTTTTTGTTTAAAACTGAGAATAGGTTGTTTTAACTAAGGGTGGTTTGATATATGTGAGAACTTGAGTTTGAATGCTTCAATTTCCAAACTGGAACTGAGATGGGATGGTGTTCCCTGTTTTCCTGATTTTGTTCAGTATGCCTTCAACTGTATTTTTCCAGGATTCCTGTGCAGTGTTGAACTGTTTTTCTGTTTTTCCCTTTCATGCTTCCACTTTGTTCACTTGGCACCAATCACACACCACACTGCCTCTTGACAGTTCATTTCATCACCCACATGTCATAATTTATCTGCACACTGTTTATCCTATTAGCCACTATTTTTCATGTCCTGAACATATACACACACCACAGATTCTTCACTGTTTTCCTCTCACACCATCACACCCTAGTCACACACACACACATACACTTGAATATGTGATTCCTCTCTCTCTACACATGTATCCCATATTATATATATAGTATTGTACACATATATTAGTCATATATAGGATTGTGTGAATGTATGTATATATATGATATTGTGTAATATATGTGTTATGATATATGGGTAATAGGGTATAGAGGCTATAGGTTACATACTCTATTTAGATTATAATCTATATACCAATATGTGAATTGGTAGGCTTGACATGGTATTGCCTAGATTAGTCTAGAAAACCTAGAATAGTCTTGCTAGACCTAGATTAGACTAGTTTGACATAGATTAGACTTGGTTGACCTAGTTTGACTTCTAGGGTTGACCAGAGTTGACCAAGAGATGACTTTGGTCTAGATTGACCTAGTTTCATGTAGAATGCATTAATTTGCATTGTATTATCATTCTGGACTTGTTGTGACTCGTACTGTTCTAAATAGGAGCCAGACACCACTCCTCGGACAGTACTTTCATCTCGGACTTTCAGTTAGCAGGCGAGTACATTCTCTGATCTTTTCATACCTGTCTGGATATATTCATGCTCTAGATTACTCTACATGATGCTGACACGTATCTTCACAGATTAGTACTATATGGATCCCTTCCTGAGATGTTATCCCTCTACGGGTGCATCGTGTATTTCATGTTCATGTACTTTATCATGTGCATCAGGTACTCCTTGTACTCGTACTAGTTCATGTTTTTACATGTTCTCATGTGCTTTCACGTGCCTCATGTACTACTCATTACATGAGTTCACGTATCTTAGTTGTATTCATGTGCTTATAACGTAACTTGAATGGATCCTTGTGTACTGATTGGGGCGGGGTGAGTAGAATTGGTTATGTGAACACTATCCCAAGTAGCTGTATAAATGTGCCTCCTTATTTGTATTCATGTGCCCCTAAGCCGTTTACATAACCATATTGTACTCTAAATCACGTAGTCACTTACAGTCTTTACTATCATGTATCTATTTCCAGTTACAAAATATATCATGTTTTACTTGTACTTCCATTCAGCACTTCCTGTATTTTACTCTATTATAATGATTTATACTCCTAACCTGATATGAACTGTTGAGAGATATGTGCTCGTTCCTGTCCTGACTGGACCTGTTGAAATATTACAGAGGACGAGGCTGAGGCGTTCTGCCCTACTTACTACGGTGCCACACTAGATGAGTGCCCGGATTTGGACCAGCAGCAGGATCCATTAGCTGTAGACGACACTCCATTAGTTTAGGATTGTCTTACTATTTTGGGATTATTGTACTGGACTTTGAGATATTCTGAGATGTTTTATTTTAGACACTTAGAACTCTGGATTGTATCTCTGTGATTCTCTATTCTGGATATTATTATCTTTCATTATCAATCTATCTTACCTGTTCTACCTTAGCTGTGGTTGAGTTATATTTCTGTTATGTCACCCCCATTCGGGGAGTATAACTGTTATTACCTTCAATTGTTAGTTGTTGTGACCTAGGACAGCATTCTACCGCCGACACTGCGGCGTAGGCTGGACGTACCCATGTCTCGTGCCCTTACTCTAGGGTGCGGGTCGTGACAATTCTCCATGTTAAGTTCCCATGACCTTGTTCGATTCCACTAACGTGAAAGAAAGAAGCATTCATATACTCGTATATACAGAGCCTGCATTTCAAACTTGACAAGGGCAAGAATCCATTAAAGAGAAATATCATCGTTAGAAATCCATAAGAAAATCTTTCGCTTGTCTATGACCTTATCTCCTTCCTTACCCATCATAATTGTTGTCATCATTAGCTTAGCTGCATCAGGAAATTACTTGTGATGCATCAAGATGCCTTCCACCGATGAGTCAGAGGATTCCATATCCTTTTTCTATAGAGGCATCAAAATCGCCATCACAGTTCTTTGCTTCAGGACCATAGCAACAGTTTGAAGCTTTTGTAGAGCAGGTTTTTTTCCGAAGACACCAAGACCACTTTGTTTTGTATGTATCCTTCAATATGTAATATTATTATATAAATAGGGTGGTCTATTTTCTATACAATTTTATAGTACATACTTCAAAATTCTAGCTAAGATGCTTCCTATAAGCAGTAAGAGACTATAGAACAACTAATCATTGGATATTGAGAAGTATGGCATCCAGGAGAAGTAAAGGAAGTTACGTAGAAGTTTCTAAAAAAATATGGGTGTATCTTACCTTTTATATTGCATGGTCACTGTGTTTCCAATGTCAGCAAACTTACAGTCTTCAAAGATTAGAAATTGTGCCTATCTACAATCTTCAGTAAAAAAATATAGTCAGTTAAGTTACAACTAAATTCAATCATGCGTATATTTAGTATTAAAGTTACTCCAAGCACTTACAAAAAAACTCAGGGAAAACAGCAAGCTTAGAATCGCTTTACAGCCTAACATCATAAAAATATCATAGAAAGAAGTACCATAACTATACAACATAACCTCCCAAAAGAAAAGAAAAAAATGTTCTCCCAGCAAACAAACAAAATGAGTTGTTATTGAAATTCCTTGATTCTCAATTCCCACAATTGTGGTTCCAGGTGGCACTATCAATGAATCCAAATAGCTCAAGATATAATTTGCAATGATGAATTTTTATTGTCTTAGCTAATTTCCAATGTATTTTACTTCTGAAGGAATAACAATGGTAGTAAAAGACAATTGTAGATATATGCAATCACTATGACATCTTAAATTAATATCTCAAGAGAAAACCAATATCCTAGTAGCAGAAAAGCTTAATGTTAATCATTAAGGATGGGATATCTATATGGAAATGCTTATAGAGAGTGTAAAAATAAATGTGAAGAATACTCTCAAGATATAATTCACAACCAGTTTGGGATGTCTGTAACGCCCAACTTTGGACTGATGCTCATCAAAGGTCCATTAAATGCTTAATTGTATTTATAGAGGGAAAGAGAGTAAATCAAAAGGATGCTTGGTTATGGGATATTAAGGTTGCAACCTGTTGGGTGTATATGGTTGAAAAATAAAATTAGAGTTTTTAATCGGTCTTGAAACGGTGTAATTCAAATAGATGCTAGTATTATGTCTAACAACAATCTGCATTGGAAGAGAACAAAGGAGAGAGCTAAAGAATCTACACCAAAACAAAAGACAATAGGAACATTTTTTTGATCCGGAATGCTTTTGTTCCATTCCAGAACTTAGGTACGAAAAACAAGCGTTCCAAATTGAAAAATACTTAGTGTTCCAAATTTACTATTTTGGTGTAGTGACTAAGTGCCAACTTTATAGTGTTGCATCACCCAACTAGAACAGATGCATTCAATATAGACATAAATTAATGGAGCTTGGAGCATAAATATTCATTCAATTCTGCTGCTTAAAGTGCATTGGACTAGACACATGAAAAGTGCCTAAAGAATGCACTACTAACTTTCTATCAGGCTCGTGTGAGAAAAACTGGGCTACTGATACAATCTAGGGCTACTGATACAAAATTTTCAGGGCCAAGCAAAGGCTTAAATTCATTATGATAATACAAAGTATTCTAGCAAGCTAGGAACTTACAAGCATAAACTCGAACACCTTACAAACATAAACTAAAAAACCATACAAGCATAAAATTTACATATAACCCTTACCATTTTGAAGTGTTAACTGACAAAAGTCACCAAGAAAATCATATTATTTGTAGAGAAACCTCATCGAATGCACCCTATTTTGCCATGGCCGTCTCGAAATTCTCTACAACATTGATGGCGTGCTCAAACGACAGAGGCCGAGCCACAAGACCATAATTGAGCTCGACGTGGACGAATTTGACCGCATAATACAGGTGAGCGTCCGGGATGTGGCGCTCGACATGAAGCACGCGACGAGGCCATGTCCCAACCACCATAGTCACAGCCTCCTAAAAATGGTGAATAATTTCAGAGAGAATGGAGGATTGAGAAAATTAAAAAAGGTTAACCCTAGAAAATAAACAAAAGAAAATTCTAAAAATGGTGAATAATTCAAGACCTAGAAAATAAAGAATAACAAATCCTAGAAAATAACCCTAGAAAATAAACAAGTTGAATCTAAAAAATAAACAAGAGTAAATCCCCTTCCGCAGCTCCCTCGACAAAGACAAAGAGAGAGCCAAAAACAAAGAGAAGGTGAATGAGAAGGAGAATGATAAGGAGAATTAAAATGAGAAGTTGAACGAAAGAAGAAGAAGCACTAGAGATGGGGTTCCAGGGGCAAGGAAGAAGGCGACCCTATCGGGACGAACGACGGTGGGGGCACGAGGGCGGGAGAGGAGGGAGGGTGCGAAGAAGAGAGGATTACCTGGGGTTCCAACGGCGGTTCGAGCGACGATGGAGAACCTTTGAGAGAAGAAGAAGAGGAGGTAAAGAGTGGAGAAGGAAATAGAGAGGTTTAGAGATGAAATTTTGAGAAAAAGGGTTACAGGATCCAGCGCGGGGTTTGAAGGGGAAGGAGGAAGGTTTTGGTAAAAAATCGGGACCTAAATTTTAAATGAAGCCAAAAAATTCAATGGAGCCAAAAAAATTATGTTAAGCAACGATTTTAATCCGTCGAAATTGTAACCATAGTTTTAATATGTAGTTGTTGGACAATTCTAACTGTTGTAGATCGTCCATTTTGATATAATATATATATATATATATATATATATATATATATATATATATATATATATATATATAGAGAGAGAGAGAGAGAGAGAGAGGATACTAACAGGATTCCAAATACGGTTGGAGACTTGCGAATATTTGATAATTTTTTTATATACAGTCGGATTATAATTAGGATTGTGATATTTAATGTAAAAAATTTTGGTATAGTCAAATCTTGTTACAATTTAAATAGTAATGTCAAAATAGTATCAAAATTAGGATATATTTTTTATTTAACTTTTTTAAATTTATTTAAAGTTTTTGTTACAAGAAATAAATTACTTCTTTGTGACTAATACTTTTGTGTGACGTACAATTATTTGGTAACTAAAAGAAACTTTTAACTGACAAGAATAAAATTTTAATCTTGTGGCTAATACTTTTATGTGACAATAATATTTTCTTGTAACTACAAAAAAAATTTTAGTGACAACTATTTTTCTTATCACACATAACTTGTCTCTAAAATCATAATTTTATTTCAGTGACCACATTAAGTGACGACCAATAAAAACATGGTCACTAAATGTTTTAATTGTGTGACGGACAATATCAGTTGTCACAGAAACAAATTATGAGTGACAACAAAATTTATTTGTCACAGAAATATCCCTTTCAGTGACAAGTTTTACACTTGTCACAGATTACTTGTCACGGAAACCCGGATTTCTTGTAGTGATTGCCAGTAGATTTCCTTAATGAGCTGGTCAGCCGAGTATTGATGGCCCTCGTATCTCGCTTTGTTGCAATTCTTCCAAATCGCCCACGTAGCGGCTGCTGCAACGATCTGGTATCCGTGGGAGGTCGAGCCCCAATTGACTGCTAGATCGTGGAAGCGTCCCCTGTCTGGAGTTATGTTGTATTGCTGGTTAAGGATCCTCCAAATCGTGCCTGGCAGGCGCCCCTCCAGGAATATGTGGTTAATAGCCTCCGTCTGCCGATCAGACATCAGTTGCAAGCTGATGCTAAGCTGATCCCGATGGATAAGGATATCGTCAGTAGGCAGTTTCTACCTAATGATTCTCCACATGAGAAAGGACCACTTCTTAGGGATGCAGGGATACCAATAGTGAGCGACGGTGTGGAGCGACTGCCCTCTCCCGCTGATAGCTTTTCTCGCCAACCTCACCGAAAAGGTCCCTGAAGCCTCAAACGACCACCTTAGCTCGTCGGCCTCGGGGCCTAGCAAAAGACCATGAAGGCGGATGCTGTCCACCGTTTCGTTGCCGGACCAATCGCGGATCTTGTCCCAATTCCAATCATTTGTAGTGGGGTTCCACAAATCTCTGATCGTACTGTTCCTAGGAATAGCTATAAGGCTCGGGATCAAGCTATCCCCAGTCCATGTCCCCTGGAATGGATCCGACTTGCCGCTTCCCAGATGGAGTCTCATCGCCGGCTCGGCGAGGTCGCGGCCGATAAGGATCCTACGCCACGCCGCTGCTGTTGGATATGGCCACTAATGGGTGGATATGTTTGAAGTACCTAGCCTTCATAAACCTGGTCCATAAGTTCTTGCTCGTACGGATCTTCCACCACAATTTCATCGAGAAATATTTAACGATGTGAGTGAGTTTGGTGAATCCTAGGCCACCTTCCTCGACGGGATGAGCCATAGCCTCCCAACTAGCCCAGTGGTGTTTGTCTTGGCCTTTGTTGTGCCCCCAAAAGAAATTGCAAAAGATCTGCTCGATCGAAGAGATAACCTTCTTCGGCGGTGAACAGGCCGCTAGAGTGTGGATGGGAATGGACTTGAGCACATGTTTGATGAGGATCATCTTGCGTATATATATATATATATATATATATATATATATATATATGGTTTTCCTTCGACCGTTGAATATTAGAGAAATAGAAATTAAATTTGTATTTCTCTTATCTTCGATCATTTTTCTTCCTAATTAATCGTATAATTTTCAAAACAGATACTTCGTTCAAGGACAAATACTTATATTTTCTATCATTATCAACTTGTTAAAATTCTAAAAGCTCATTTGAAATTCTTATAGATATAGTTGGAATAATTTTTGATGACTTATAATGGAAACACAGAAGCGCACTGTCGCCATTTATTTGAATTATGAAGACTGCGGGTTACTGCAGCCAGTAGCATACTAGCGAGGCATGACCCCTAAGTTAAAGTAATTTCAGGTAAGCATAGGTTATCAAATGCTATTAAAACTATGTCTTAGTTGTCCTATTTGATCCTAGTTATCCTTATGTCAATACTGGATATAATTGATAGAGTATTCGATACCATACTATATTTCAGTCATAAAACCAAGGGTTTAATGTAGCCAGATGTACAGTGGCAAGGCATAAATTCCCGGTAGAGTGACTTCATATATACATACGTTTTTTGAATATTACAGAGACTACGTCCTTTTTGGCATATGATTATTGATTTTATGGTTTGCAATTTCATGCATTCCCTTAAAATTCTGATTTAGTGTTTACCCTTTTATTTTTCTTATCTTTTATTTTCATATCGTTATTTGTCTTCCTAGTAATCTTTTAAATATATTTTTGAATTCCTTCCCCTAGATTTATAATCATACCTAGATTATGATTTCATGATGATGCCTACATAATTGATCGTGCTAATTTTTTTTTATTTGTATCATCCTTAACGACTTTTTGATTGCAACTAGACTATTTTGGTTATATTTGATCGTGTTAATTCACATATTTTCTAGATTGTGATTCCGTAATCGTGCCAAAATAATTTTTCTTAAATAGTTAATTGAGTTAATTGTGCCAAATAAATTTGAATTTTGATCGTTCCTAAACAACTTTGATCGGGACTAAACTATTCGACTATAATCATAATCATGCCTATACTTCAACTCAATTATTGCTAATTTTTATATTTCTATTCTACAATGATCATCTTGTTCATGCTTGTGCCAACTTTTTAATTTTGATTATTCTTGGATGACTTGCATGATTAACCTTGATCGTGCCTACATCTCAGTTGTATATAAGTGATTTTAACCATGTTTAGACATTGTCTAAATTTTGATCATTGACAATGCCTATATAATTCCAACAGTAGTTAATCGTGCGTAACGACTATTTCTTGTTTAGCTAATCCTATTTTGATTATATCTTTGACCATTGTAACTAGACCCTTTTGATCGTGCCACGTGGAATCTTTTCTTAAAAGTTCAGTTCTACTCAAGATCTAACTCGTTTGATCATTGATCAAATTATTTTCTTGATTATATTCTTAGTCATACCTAATCGTGCCCTTTGAAATTTTGATGTCAAAATTTTTGTAAGGTAGGTAGATTTGTAACCCTCTTTTCGGATTTTTAATTTTTTTAATTTTTATGTATTTTTTTTATTATTGTGTTTGAAGGTAATTTTTGTCGAGATTGTGAATGATATTTTATGATTAATTCATTTATCAAAAACTTGTTTTAATTTAAATATTTTGAGAGTGATAATTTATTTTAATAAAAATATTTAATTAAGTTATAATATCGAAATTATGAAAAACGTTCGTTATTATTAAAATTGTTTTCAAAAATAATAGTTGGAAATCATAAGTAGTTTTCAATAATAAAAAGATTTTACCCAAATATTTAAAATTAATTTTGAATTTATAAAGGAATCAAGCATGAAATTGCAAACCATAAAATAACAATATTTACGGTAGAAAAGGAAATTTTTATGGTTTGAAGGTAATTTTATGATTTGCAATTTCATGCTCCGATAATATTTTATTAAGTTATATATATATATATATATATATATATATATATATATATATATATATATATATATATATATATATATATATATATATATATATATAATATATATAAAAAATATATAATATATTATATATATATATATATATATATATATATATATATATATATATATATATATATATATATATATATATATATATATATATATATATATATATATATATATATATATTTTATATATAAAAAAAATATTATATATATATATAATATTTTTTTATATAAAAACAATATATAATTTTATATAAAAAAAATATTATATAATATATATATATATATATATATATATATATATATATATATATATATATATATATATATATATATATATATATATATATATATATATATATATATATATATATATATATATATATATATATAATTTTTTTTATAAATATATATATATATATATTATTGTGTTTGAAGATAATTTTATTATATACAATTTTATTATATAATATATTATATTATATAATATATATATATATATATATATATATATATATATATATATAATTTTTTTATAAATATATATATATATATATATATATATATATATATATATATATATATATATATATATATATATATATATATATATTATTGTGTTTGAAGGTAATTTTATTATATATAATTTTATTATATATAATTTTATTATATATAATTTTTTTATAAATAAATAAATAAATATATATATATATATATATATATATATATATATATATATATATATATATATATATATATATATATATATATATATATATTATTGTGTTTGAAGGTAATTAATCATAAATATATATATATATATATATATATATATATATATATATATAATATATATATATATATATATATATATATTATATATATATATATATATATATATATAATTTTATTATATAATATATATATTATATATATATATATATATATATATATATATATATATATATATATATATATATATATATATATATATATATAATTTTTTTATATAAAAAAATATTATATATATATATATATAATATTTTTTTTATATAAATATATATATATATATATATATATATATATATATATTATATTTATATATATATATAATATATATATATATATATAAATATAATATATATATATATATATATATATATATATATATATATATATATATATATATATATATATATATATATATATATATATATATATTAAAAAATATATATATATATATATATATTATTGTGTTTGAAGGTAATTTTCGTGGAGACTGTGAATGATAATTTATGATTAATTCATTTAACCAAAACTTGTTTTAATTTAAATATTTTGAGAGTGATAATTTATTTTAATAAAAAAAATTTATTAAGTTATGTTATTGGAATAACGAAAAACGTTCACTATCATTAAATTTGGTTTCAAAAATAATATTTGGAAATCGTGAGTAGTTTTCAATAATAAAAAGATTTTACCCAAGTATTTAAAAATTAATTTTAAATTTATAAAAGAATCAAGCATGAAATTGCAAACCATAAAATGATAATATTTATGGTTGAAATATATTTTATTAAGCGGGTGCGGGTCGTGACACGAGTCATCTTCCTAGCCTATCAAGCATGAAAGCAAAAGATAATATTTACGGTAGAAAAGGAATCAAGCAGGATGAAATTCAAGGTAGTCAAGCGTGAGTTCGAAAATAGAATCAATGTAGAAGATCAAGTGTGTGGATGAGATCCTGGACTATAATCCTATATGCAGGCTTGCTTGATATAGTCATATAACCAAATAATTTATTCGTTGACCTACATGGCTACTACAAGAATATGTAATGCCCAGTCCCAAAATACGTAGAAATAGGTACGTAGACATGCCAGTCATATAATAAATATACGTAAGCTGTAAATATAGTATAAACACGGATACTAATCTCATCCACAAAATAAAGAATAAGTATATTATAAAATTAACTAAGAATTGTAATTTGTACAAGTCGCTGGGCAGAGATAAATTCACTACCAACTATTTTAAATGAGAAGTAATACATAACAAATGAACGTAAAAGGTAGCAAAGTTCGACCAATCATCTTTGATGTAATATAGAAGACCACGATCTTGGCTAGAACTTTTAAGAAAAGTTAAGAAAACACATACCTAGAAAGATCACTAGGTCCTCAGAGGGACTTAACATGACTGTTGCGACGACTACCCTAACTTGCTAAGTAACTCTTGTCTTGACACCGTGGTTGATTCTCTTGATTGTGCCTGTACAAACTACCTGTCTCGTCTTGCATCATGTCTAGGACATGGATTCCTGGTTATCACGGTCAGAAATTCATAATAAATCTGACTAGGTTAATGACTAGATTGATCAAGTATTTCATATAGAGAGATTTTTCCAGTTACAGGCGATCCCGTTATCCCGACCACACCTAAGTGGACTTGTAGCCTGCCGATAGGGCACATTTTTAGCCTACTGTCATGTGGGGCATGTAGGCCTCAAAAATGAAAGTCACGCTGAGTTGATCAGAACAAGTCACACAGAGTGATCCAAGAAGCAGCACAAAAGATACGCTAAGTTCTGCCTGGCCATCTCCTTTAGAAGTCACGCAGAGACAGCTCAGCCATACGTCAGAATCATAATGACTGACAACACAACAGTCGAGAAACGTCTCCTCGTATGCCACGTATGCACAGAATTCGAGAGATCATCGCCGTCTTTTGCGTGATTTTCGAAATCTTCCTTAGCAAGACTCACTCTTCACCAAGTTGGCGTGACTTTGGGTCTTATCTTCATTTAATGTGGCTGATAATATAATCAATGTCAGAGATTTTGTGTCAGACGAAGCGTACCAAATCAAGACAGCTGGCGGTTTGCGTGGATTCTGAACCTTCTCCTTCCTCAAGTTTGCGTGAATTTTTGAGTTATTCTTCTCAAAGCCTGCGTGAATTCTGAAGTATTCTTCTTCAAAGCTTGCGTGGATTTCGCCTTCAACGAGTCTGCGTCAACGAAACTGCGTGGATTTTTTGCCTTCAGCAAGACAGCGTGGATTTCATTTCAACTGGAGTACGTGGCAGCCATGCCACCGATCTCTCTCTCGCGTGCCCAGTAACTTGCACACGACTCATGCACTAATGCCATGTGTCCAACAGTTACGGGCCACGTCCAGTAACTACTCACTAACCCTGCGTGTATTTAGAGTCTGCGTGACTTTTCAAATGCACTAGTGGTGAGGTAGTTATCTTTTCAGTTACTGTTTTGACTCTATAAATAGAGTTCTTTTTTTTATTCATTGTACAGATACATTGATATCTACTGTCAAAATTTTGAGAGCTTTTCTTCTTCGCATAGTCCAAGGGATAAAGCGATCGTCTTCTAGATCGGATTCCTACAGTTGTAATTTTCCCAGATACACAACAAATAAAGAGAATTTCTTTATGGAAAACAAATTGGCGACTCTGCTGGGGAAAACCATCTCCTCTTCTGAGATGGTAACAACTCAATGCGACACTTCGTCTATCGGCTCGACGAAGAAGGTGATGACGATCAAATTCGATCAACTCGCCTATGAAAAAATGCAGCGGGCAAAGGGTAGCAAGCCCATTCCAGCCTCCATTATTACTGCCAAGTCAAAGGGACACTCTGTCTATGTCCCTAAGAATCAGTTGGCAGTCAATGGTGAAGTCTCTGCCACAGTGTCTACTCCTAACACTGGCAAGAACTCCACTGCAAGCACGCACACTCTTGTGCGCTCGAAGATGACAGTAACTAAAAGTTACGTTGACATTACTGGCTCCTTAGCCGAATCTGTTCCAGCGTGCAAATTCAATACTAGAAGTCACGTTGACAGTACTGGCTTCTTAGCCGAATCTGTTCCAGCGTACAAATTCAATTCTAAAAGTCACGCTGACAGTACTGGCTCTTTAGCCGAATCTGTTCCAGTGTGCAAATTCAATTCTAAAAGTCACGCTGACAGTACTGGCTCTTTAGCCAAATTTGTTCCAGTGTGCAAATTCAACTCTAAAAGTCACGCTGATAGTACTGGCTCCTTAGCCAAATCTATTCCAGTGTGCAATCCCACATTCAAAAGTCACGCTGACAGTATTGGCTCCTTAGCCAAACTGTTCCAACGTGTAATTCTAAAATCAAAAGTCACGCTAACAGCTCTGGTTCTTTAACCAAGTCTGTTTCAGCGTGTATTTCATCAGAGAAGAATAACTCCTTAGTTATCTCTTCTTCTTCACCGAGTTCTACTAGAACTGGGGGTGGTTTCCACACAAAGTCCCTTCGAAAAGGAACAACTCTTTAGTTGTTTTTTCTGCTCCTGTAGTTTTTACTCCAGGAACAGCTTTGACTGATACTTTTGTTAGTCAAAGGAAAGGAGATGGTCTTTTGACTACTCTTCCTTCTGGACATTCTATGTCTCAACATCTGAATGAGTCTAAGAAGAAACATTCCTTAATGTCTTCTTCTTTGATTTCTTCAAATTGGGCACAGAATCTGTCCATTAAAGAGGGTCTGTTACCAACTCCTAATCAAGGGAGTGGTTTAACTCTTCCTTCTCTGCAAATATCCAGATCAATGGAAGGAAAACTCCATGTTTCCAAAATTAATATGTTACCTTCCACTGATTTAAGAACAAAACTCAGCACTTCTGGTGTTAAGAAACCATACCAATTGGATATGAAGATAAAAGATCCAGATGCAGAGTATGCAAGAAATTATGTGGCTCACATTAATCACTCTTTGTATAATCAAGAGCCATCAAGACCCAAGAACAGGAAGTATATTCCTCAATCTTCACAAACAGATTTACGGGAATATCTTCAACAGAAGAGAAGGAGTAATTCTATATCAAAGGAACATGTTGAATGTGACTTCTATCCAAGAGTCATAATTCAGTGCAGATGTGAATCAACAGTTCAAGACCATGGTGATCATGCTAAATGTGACTTCCAGCCAAGAGTCACAATGCAATACAGATGTTAAAATAAACGACAGTCTATCTTTAATAGGATTCAGTATGAACCTATGCCTGATGAAGAGGAGCCTTTGTTTGCCTCTGTCAACATGACTTCTCGGAACACCGGGGGTAGAGTTGATAGTCCAGATGGAGTATATAAAAACACCAGAGCAAGAGTCCTGGCTTCTAGTCAAATAAATTTGATCCCTGAAATTGACTCTGAATTTCTTGGAGAATTTAACTTCCCACCTCTTCCTACTGGGAATAATTCTCCTATAGTTGACTTTGATACACGAAGCAATGATTCAGAGCATACAACATCTACTAGTTCATCAATAATCCCTCATACAGTCACGACTTACATGGTTGATGGGAATACTGATGAACCCTCTTCTTCCCTGACTCCTCAAGATCAAAGAATTGCTTCTTTGGAACAGCAAATGAAGTCTATGACTGACACAATGAAGTCAATGTATGAACTCATGACAGCTCAGTTGCAAAATCAACAGACTGTATCAGATGACATACCAGTTGATACTGATATAAGTCCAATACAAGTTCCTCCAGCAGTACAATCCAATACTCCTGGACCTGCTCAACCAAATCCTAGTCTCTTTGGAGCTGGGGGTAGTGCTTACAATGCTGTTCCTCCTCCTAACTATTCTCTACAAGCCACAACTCCACAATCTTCGGGAGTTGTCTCTGAAGAATTGAAAAATCTCAAAACTCAATTCGAGGCATTCAAACAGAAGGATGGTTTACAAAGGTTAGGCATCAAGCAGCCTTATCCGATAGAATGGAAGCAAGTATCATATCCTCCTAAATACAAGCCTCCTACTATCTTATTCTATGATGGAACCACTTCTCCAAGTCAGTTTATCAATCACTTTGAAGTGATGACTGATCAACTACAACCAAGTGATGCCCTCCTTACTCGGGTATTTATTGGATGTCTCAAGGAAACGGCTTATGAATGGTATAGAAGTCTTCCAGATGGGAGTATTACCTCATTTGCTGGTTTCAAACAGATGTTTCTTGAAAGGTTCTATGAAGGGCTTAATGACATGACTATGTCTGCTCTTATTAGAATCAAGCAGAAAAATAATGAATCTACAGAGGAATACATTGAACGGTTTCGAAGAGAAGCTTTGAAGATGCCTCTTGGAACTCCTGATGCTGTCACCATTGACAGGTGCAAATCAAACTTGTTGCCAATCATCAGTATGTGGACAGGGTCCACTCAATTTCAAGATTGGCCTTCCTTCATAGTCAGTGCTAAAGCTGCAGAAACCAGTGCTGAAACCTTCAAAGGTTTAGGAGTGCAGATGACTCCTAAAGAAACAGGACAAGGGGCTAACAATAAAAATAATGCTCGCAAAGGAAAAGAAACTCTAGAAGTTAATCTTCAGAGCAAAGATGCATCGAATGTTCAAACTCCTGCCTCTACAACTCAACAATCAAGAACACCTCGCCCCAGAGAAGAATATTCTTTTGATGACGACGATGTCCTTGGTATCTTTGAATGTCTGCTGAAAGGTAATAAAATACAATTACCAGAGATCAAGAAACCTGATGAAGCTGGTAAGACAGATCATCCTAAATATTGTCCATATCACAGAATGCTGGGTCATACAATTCGTACATGTTATGTATTGAAAGGAAAGATCCAAGAAATGATTAAATCTGGAGCTATCTCTCTTACTCCAAAAGAGAAGACCGTCACCTCCAACGTCGTCTCTATGCAATTTGGAAATTTCCCTCCTTAACTCCTTGAAAGTGGGATTATTCCTATTCCCAAGGCAACTCTTGACATAGTGAATCTTCCTCCTCCACAATCTAAAGGATTAGTGCCAATCACTTTGGAAACAGGAGAAATCATGTGGATCCATCCTGATCTAGTGGCAGATTTTGAATCGCCTTCTCCTCAAAAGATTTCTTCTCAAAAGTCTAAGAAGGCTGGAAAGATCAAGTCATGTCATATGACTTCTCTTGGGTCTACCTCTGACACAGAGCCAAAAGACAAAGAAGAAGCACTTGTTAGTGCTACTCGAACGGGGAAACCTTACCTAAAGGATTATTCTAAAAATCCTGATCCTACTGATATCCCTTCAGATGCTAAAGATGCTCCTAATGTTCCTCCCGAGGAAGAACCATCTACTGAACCTGTTCCTCCCAAGCCTACGGCTCTGGAGAAAGGCAAACAACAGGCTCGGTTTGATAAGCCAATCAAGAAGTCTTCTCCTCTTGGACTTCAGAAGCCTTACAACGTCGACATTTTGGCTCAGCTTGCTAATACTCCCGCTAGAATGTCCCTTTTTGAACTTCTACGTCTTTCCAAAGAGACTCGGGAGACGTTAAGTGAAGCACTTCTACAAGCTGACTCTTGTCTTGCACAATTGAAGAAGCCGGATGCGGAACCTGCCACTTGCTTACATTGCAACAGTGTACTGGAGATTATCCCAAATATCACCTTTACACAAGACGACATGTTACTCGAGGATAATCGACATGATCGACCTCTCTACTATACTGGTTATATTGATACGATGAAGATAGATCGTATTCTCATTGACCCAGGGTCTGCTATAAGCATAATGCCAAAGAATTTGTTGGATGAACTAAAAATCTCTCTTTACAAACTCTCCAAGACGGTTACTACTATCTTGGGATTCAATCAAAGCCGAAGTGAGCCTTTGGGAAAGATTCATCTGAAGCTTCAGATAGGTGATTTCAGATCTAAAGTCACTTTCTATGTGATCGAGATCGCGGGATCCTATAATCTTCTTCTGGGGAGGCCCTTTCTTCATGAAAATAATGTGGTGCCCTCTACTCTTCATCAATGTTTTAAGTACATTGATAGCAATGGAAGAGTACAAAAAGAAGTTGTTGATATAAATCCCTTCCATGGGGTTGAAGCTTATTTTAATGATTCCCGAATGTATAAAGAAGAATATACAAGGATCATATAAGCTATGGAGAAAGAAGACGCACAAAGTGAGACTTTAATAATCCCTGTTAAATGTCGAACTACTCAGCAACAATCTCCTAAACCCTCTGGAGAAGATTCTTTTATCATTCCAGTGAGTGGACGGATCTTTCCGTTACCTCAGTCATCTACTCAGAATACACTGATCATTCCTGTCAGTGGGCGTACTACAGTTCATGTACCTTCACAAGATACTCTGCTAATTCCAGTTGGAGGGCGGACTACTCTTCCTACTCAAACTTCAAGGGAGCTCACCTCTTCTGAGCCATTTGTTATCGATCTTAATCGAAACAAAGCTTCTTCTTCTTCTCTCCCTTTAGTCATTGACTTGGCTAAAATCTCTAAGGCTCAGCCTTCTCCCAATGTAAATATTGCTGCTTTTACATTTAATGAAAAGTCTCCACCTTTGCAGTACGTTGATGTGTGTAATTATGTTCATAGTTATTTACATCTGTTAGATGACTTGAACACAATAACCATAGGAGTTGTACAGACTGTTCATACAGATGTATCTCTAGAACCTGTACAATCTTTATACTTTCTAGTTCCTAGCAGAAAGCCAGGAGACATTCCAATATTCTTCTACAAAGGGCCTCAAAATCCTTCTGATCTTGAAGATGATGACAAAAATGATGATACTGGAAGATTACAACTACGTCGTTATAGTCAGCAATCTAGAGACATCATCAAAAATATGGGCTATGACTTCAGGACTGGCCTTAATAATGGAAAAGGAAGAAAAATGCCTGTCCGGATTCCTCCTTTGAAATATGGAAGGATGAAATGCGGATTGGGTTATACTGCTCCTACTCCTTTCATCAACATTATCCATGAAGATCTTGAGTCTGACGAAGATAAGAGATCTGATTCTTCTAGTACCACTTCTTGGGATTCCGATACGAGTATCGGTGACTTCTATTGCAACCTTCTGTCTTCTAACATGGTTTCCATTGACCATTCTGAAGAAAGTGATGAAGACGAAGAAGAGTTTGAAATCTCACCTAAATCAGAACAGTGGGCCCAAAGATTAGATAATCAATGGAAGTTTCGTTTCGAGCAAAAAGAACCTCCGACTGAAGATAAACTTGTTCAAATAGATGTTGGTGAAGAGGGGTCTCCCAAACCAATATTCATCAGTGAAAGTCTTTCAGAAACTGATAAGAAAGACATGATCAAACTCATTCGTGATTACATCGATGTCTTTGCTTGGAGTTATGAAGATATGCCAGGGCTTGATCCTCAAATTGCAACTCACAAGCTCAACATCTTGCCGAATGCTAAACCGGTCAAACAACAACAGCGACGATTTCGTCCGGACATCATGGATGCAATTGAAGCTGAAGTCAATAAACTCATTACATCTGGGTTTATTAGAGAGGAACAACATCCCGATTGGGTGGCTAATATTGTTCCTGTTCTTAAAAAGACTGGCAAGATCAGAGTATGCATAGACTTTCGCGATCTTAATGCGGCATATCCTAAAGACGAATTCCCTCTACCAATCACTGATGTCATGGTTGATAATACCTGTGGATTTGAACGAATGTCATTCATGGACGGGTATTCTGGGTATAATCAGATCAAAATGTTCCCAGAAGACGAGAAGCACACTTCTTTCAGAATGCCGATTGGTACATACTGCTATACAGTTATGCCATTCGGTCTCAAGAATGCAGGAGCAACTTATCAACGAGCTATGAGTACTATATTCCGTGAACATTTGCGGAAAACAGTCGAATGCTATGTTGATGATATTGCAGTCAAAAGTCGACAAAAGGAGGATCATATCCAAGATTTGAAGACTATATTTGATCTAATGCGTAAGCATCAATTAAAGATGAACCCTACTAAGTCCTTCTTAGGCGTCTCTAGTGGTAAATTTCTCGGCTTCGTCATTACCTCTAAAGGTATACACGTGGATCCCGAGAAGATCAAAGCCATCCAAGAGATGCGTCCTCCACGCACCTTAAAAGAGCTACGAGGATTTCAAGGAAGAATTGCTTATATCAGGAGATTTATCTCTAATTTATCAGGACACTGCAGACCATTCAACAAACTTATGAAGAAAGGTGTCTCTTTTGTCTGGAATGATGAATGTCAGAAAGCATTCGATGATATAAAACAATATCTGATGAGCCCTCCAGTATTGGTACCTCCCGTCTCAGGAATACCGTTCCTCCTCTATACTCGAGCAATGAGTCATTCATTGGGTGCATTACTCGCTCAAAAGAATCAAAATGGCCATGAACAGGCCATTTATTATCTCAGCCGCACTATGACCGGAGCTGAACCTCGATATTCACCAGTTGAAAAGAATGTCTAGTCTTGATGTTTGCTGTCCAAAAGACACGTCATTATATCATTGGCCAGACTATTCATGTCATCTCCAGGATCAATCCTATACGGATCATGATGAAGAAACCCAGTGTTTTGAATTCTCGATTGGCTAACTGGGGAATCCTACTTGCTCAGTATGATATGCACTATATTCCTCAGAAATCAGTCAAAGGACAAGCTTTAGCTGATTTTCTGGCTGCTCACTCAATTCCAGAAAATTCAAAACTCTATGATGAAATCCCAGATGAAGTCCTAGATTCAAATCAAATTGCTGAAGAAGATCCTACTTGGCGTCTATTCTTTGATGGAGCGTCAAGAATTGGTCCTAATGGCGATATTGTTGCTGGAGTTGGAATTATTCTTGTATCGCCAGAAGGTCTTGCCATCCAAAGAGCTTATTCTCTCGATCAGCCGTGTTCAAACAATGTAGCTGAGTACAACGCATTGCTTATTGGTCTTCAACTCGCTAAACATCTGAATATTCAACATTTGGAGGCGTATGGAGACTCTAAACTTATTGTCAATCAGATCAGGGGTACTTATGAAGTTTGCCATCAAGATCTGGTTCCTTATCATAGAGTGGCCATATCTATGGCCTCATCATTTAAGGAATTCTTCATTGAACATGTTAGGCGAGCATGTAACACAGAAGCTGATGCCCTTGTTAATCTTGCAGCGGTGCTGGCTATCCCAATCAAACGGCAACAAATGATCGTTGTTCGTAATCGAGAATTATTTCATCTTGAAAATAACTTGACTCTAGGACTTCCAGTTGACATTGAAGAATCAATATCTCATGACGTCAACACAACAAGAGGATTTGGATTTAGTCGTAAATCGATATCATCTTCATCCGATTCCAGCATGGAATTCATCTTCAGTAACTCGACTGAGAATCAGAATACGGATAAAGATTGGAGACTTCCTTTCTTAGATCTTGTATTGTATGATATTCTTCCGGATGATCCGAGTGAGGCAGCATCTATCAGACGACGATCACTCAGATTCTATTACAATCATACAACAAAGACCTTATATCGTCGAGCTTATGATGGTTTACTCCTTCGGTGCATTGCCGGTGATGAAGCCCAACAAGTTATTCGTGAAGCACATGATGGAATTTGTGGAGCGCATCAACCTGGGCCAAAACTTCAAGACCGTATTCGACGGATGGGATATTATTGGCCAACTATGGTATCAGATACCATTGAATATGCAAGAAAATGCAAAGCTTGCCAAATCCATGCGGATTTTATACATCAACCTTCGGAATTTCTACATCCGACGGCAGCATCATGGCCCTTCGAAGCTTGGGGCATGGACATTGTCGGCCCGATCAATCCTCCATCATCTAAAGGTCATCGGTTCATTCTCGCAATAACCGATTACTTCTCCAAATGGGTCGAAGCTATTCCTTTATCTGAAGTTAAGACGTCTAATGTCATCAGCTTTATTAAGCACCACGTCATCTACAGATTTGGTGTTCCTCGACGCATTGTTCATGATAACGGACCACAGTTCGTCAGCCAGAAATTTACTCGATTCTGTGACGATCACCGGATCAATAAGGTTGCTTCTACCGCATATAATCCAGCAGCTAACGGATTGGCAGAAGCTTTTAACAAGACTATCATCAAACTCCTAAAGAAGTTTGTCTCCACTAACAAACGTAATTGGAGTGACAAGCTCGGGGAATGCTTGTGGGCTTATCGTACTACAGTCCGTAATGCTATTAAGTGTACACCTTTCTCTCTGGTGTACGGATCTGAGGCTGTTCTTCCATTAGAGATTCAAATTCCTTCTTTAAGGATAGCAATCGCTAATGAACTCATTGCCGAAAATAATGATCGTCTTCGACTTCAAGAATTGGAGGCTCTGGATGAAAAACGGTTATCTGCTCAACAGAATATTGAATTCTATCAAGCTAGAATTTCAAGGGCTTTTAACAAGAAAGTCAGAATTCGAATATTTCAGAAAGGAGAACTTGTGCTTACTGTCAGACGCCCGATGACTATGACACACATGAATAAGGGCAAGTTTGATGCAAAATGGGAAGGTCCATTCATTGTCAATAAGATCTTTTCTAATGGGGCTTATCAACTCACTACTCTAGATGGTAAAGCCACTATGATGCCCATCAACGGCAAATTCTTGAAGAAGTACTACGTCTGATATTTCTATCAAGATTGTCCTCCCATCACTCTCCAGCTGTTTCATTGTTCTTTCCGAAGAATCATTCTGATATCTATTATCCCCAGTGGAGATAGGTATTCTACTTTGTATCGTTTTCTCAACAAATTTGATATCCAGAAAATCATGTCCACATTACCTCTGAATTTTCTATCTCAATATCATATTTATGAAAATGATATTTAGTCTTTCTGATTTCTGAGTCAAAAGGTCAATAAATAAAGGCAAATATAAAGTGGGAAGGATATATCATAAACAAAGTTTCCTTAAACGGAGTTTATTTGAGACAAATCCCTCAAGAAAAAAAAAGTAGTACATCATCATGGAAGATCACTATGATCCCTTTCATATTTGGGACGAGGACCACATACATAATCAGCAAAAGAATTGAATACATCTTTTCCTGACCGCACCAAGAATTGACAGGCAGCCAGCCTCATTGCTTCTTCTTCTTCGGTTTCTCCTGGTTCGACTAGGAAGTCCAGGATATCTTTTGGCGACTTGGGAGTAGACCAGCTTTCGCCCATTTCCTTCTTCTGCGGAGGTGGATGTTCTTTAACACCTTCAGTAGCTTCAAGGGCGACTTCAGCCTTCTTTATGTTCTCTTCAAAAGACATTGTGGATAAAATGCGATCCTTCTATTTCAAATATATGCTCTATTTATAGGCATATGGTTACAAGGTTCGAAGGGACGTATTCTTTCCCAATACTCAGTTCATCCATTCATTTCTCATATTCATCCGACGTTTCACATGTTCATTAATACTTGACGGTTCGTCCGTTCATTTATTACATTCACTCGACAGTTCATCTGTTCATCGTTTCTTAACGGTTCATCCGTTCATAATCTTCTTTCAGTTCATTAAGTGGGGATTCGTTATTTTTCATGTTTTCATAACCTCTGAATTAATTCCGAATCTGCTTACTCATTTGTCATGTTTTGACCTCTGTATAGAAATCAATCTATTTTCTTTCGAGTTCCTATATATTATCATGTCCATAATACCTCTGATAATATCATATACTCTAAAAACAGAAAAGATGATTTTATTATCTATCATGTCCACAATTCATCCACAAATACAAATCATTGAGCATAGAAGAATTGTCATTTCTATTCCCATTTCACCACAAAAAGTCTATTACATTTTCTTAGACTTTCCTACAAATCATAATAGAAATCTATTACAAATCTTGGATTTTCATTCTACACCACAACGATAACCTAATAGAGATCTATCTTCTTCTTTGGATCTTCTCCGTCGGACCTTCTCCGTCAGGTTCGTTGTTGGTTGCAATTCCTGACTATCTGGGTCTCAGTCACGACCAGATCAACAGGAATCAAACTCTGGTCTTCTCTCTCAGACGAGAGGAGAACCACAGAGTATGGCAGCCCGACGGCGTATTGCTGCCAATACAGCTCGTGGAGGAACGGCGGCACCTCAAGCAGGTAGGAATGTATCCAGCATTGGGATACGATTCCTAGTTCTGCCGTCAAAGGAACTCTACTCCCCAATCTCTCGGTAGTAGAGTTAACTCCACCATCCAACTCTCGTGTATAAAGGCTCTTCCTACCATCTAAGGAAGACCCTTCTATCTCACGAAGAGTTCTGAGTTGTCTGATTTACGCGTCAAAAGCGTATGAGCTCCCTGATGTAGATGTCAAAAGAACATTGTCCACAGCATCCATATCACCAATGCCAGTTCTGAAGAAGGTTTTCAGCCAAAATTCTGCAGAAAACAGTAAAGAAAAATCAGTCAACAGAAACTGGCCAAGCAAAGACAGATGCATTCTGTTCATTTCAGGAAGATGAATTTGTCCTTAGCAAACAAAAAAAAATTCGATGCGTGTATATTGAACTTACCGCTGAGTTTGCTGCTAAGGATTGACAGATCCATGTCTGGTAGCATGCACAGAGATTTGACATCAGACAACATGGCTTTCCTATTTCCTTCTCATAGAAAATTCATTCTCAGAAGAGAGGAAGAAGAATGGGAAGATGAGTTTGCGTGGAGTTCATCCATCTATTTAAAGGATCAAGTGCAGGTCTATTCTTGGAAAAGATCCGCATAAATAGCGCTCGTAAATTGTGGAATGAGTGTCACGTGTACTTCGGGAGACCGTGCAACATTGGAAACAGTCAAAGAGTGCTAATTAATCTTCTTCATTAAAAGGCACGCAGATCAAACACAAAAGTTGTACTTCATTCTTTAAACAGGCACTGATGGCCATACAAAAAGACAAAAAAAAGTGCAACAAAAGCGTAGAAAGTTACGCCCTATTTTTCAGAGCGGCTAAGTTTGATGCCTAACTCCTCTACGCTCTTAACTCCCAGGCGATGCAATAGAGTCTCGAGCATTTCACGCTTCTCCATAAGGCTCCGTCCATCAGAAGAAGACGAGCCATCCAATCCAAAGTAGCTCAAGAGGTTCTTGGCTAACTGCGTGGCGTCGTCCTTGAGCTCAATGACGACAGGTTCGGGTTCTTTACCCCCAAAAGTGGGGTCACCAAGGGAACAAAAGCCCAACTTGCGTGCTTCCTCTTCAGCTGCTTCCTTTGGGGTCATATTTTCGAGAGATGAAGTCAAAACTGAGAATCACTCCCTGTTTATATAACAGATCTTGTCGACAGTTCATATTCCACCATAAATTGGACGCAATCAGTCTCGGAGAACGAAGAGTCATTATGACATTTAATAAGTTCATTTGGATGTTTTCAAAGAACTTCGAAGTCTTTTCGACTTCCGAAAAATTTTGGAGCCATCTCAGCGTGACTTTAACTCATTTCATCATCTCTATTTCAAAGTATTTCGAAAATATTTTATCATTTTTCGAAAACTTTGAAGGGGGTTTTGCAGGCCTCAAAAATGAAAGTCACGATGAGTTGATCAGAACAAGTCATACAGAGTGATCCAAGAAGCAGCACAAAAGATACGCTAAGTTCTGCCTGGCCATCTCCTTTAGAAGTCACGCAGAGACAGCTCAGCCATACGTCAGAATCATAATGACTGACAACACAACAGTCGAGAAACGTCTCCCCGTATGCCACGTATGCACAGAATTCGAGAGATCATCGCCATCTTTTGCATGATTTTCGAAATCTTCCTTAGCAAGACTCACTCTTCACCAAGTTGGCGTGACTTTGGGTCTTATCTTCATTTAATGCGGCTGATAATATAATCAATGTCAGAGATTTTGTGTCAGACGAGCGTGCCAAATCAAGACAGCTGGCGGTTTGCGTGGATTCTGAACCTTCTCCTTCCTCAAGTTTGCGTGAATTTTTGAGTTATTCTTCTCAAAGCCTGCGTGAATTCTGAAGTATTCTTCTTCAAGCTTGCGTGGATTTTGCCTTCAACGAGTCTGCGTCAACGAAACTGCGTGGATTTTTGCCTTCAGCAAGACAGCGTGGATTTCATTTCAACTGGAGTACGTGGCAGCCATGCCACCGATCTCTCTCGTGTGTCCAGTAACTTGCACACGACTCATGCACTACTATGCCATGTGTCCAACAGTTACGGGCCACGTCCAGTAACTACTCACTAACCCTGCGTGTATTTAGAGTCTGCGTGACTTTTCAAATGTACTAGTGGTGAGGTAGTTATCTTTTCAGTTACTGTTTTGACTCTATAAATAGAGTTCTTTTTTTATTCATTGTACATATACATTGATATCTACTGTCAAAATTTTGAGAGCTTTTC
>JANAVB010039441.1:0-20037 GCA_029216955.1 Iris pallida | reverse complement strand
ATCAAAATGCTGATATATGTAGTCATTATTAGTTAATTTGGTGTTTTATATTTCTACTCATGATTTTATTCAAGTCTTTTTTTTAACCTTGAAGATTTTGCCTCCTTTTCACCTTGATAGTATTGATACTTTTTGTACAATCTTTTATTTCACTTGGATTACTGCTTTCTTGTTAGGGAACTTCTGGAGTTGAAGCATTTATACTATGTTGGATTCTTATGCTACCTGAGTTTGTGATCAAAATCAGGGAGAAGCTTGCATCAATGTAAGCACGTACCATGGGTAAGTGAATGATTGTTATTATCACCTTTCTTATTATTCATTAACTTCTGAACATATTAGTTTTCAAAACTCGTGATGCAGCTTAAATACCATGACACTAGTAGGGAGAAGGATTGCTTATCGAGAGTTGGTCAATGGAATATGATGAATAAGTTACGAGTTCGTTCTTATGGGCTTGAATTATAGTGCTCTTATACACAAGTTAATGCGTAATATTTCTAGTTGGACCTCATGCAGTAGATATGCCTAACCCAGCCTCGGATAATGGATAGAAGGTTTTAGGGCTCCAAGTTGGAATTTTGTTGCTAGGGTTTTGGTCTTTGAAGTTCTTGGTAGGGCTTTGGTTTCTTTCTTGTTATTATATAGTAATCTGCTATAAGGGGAGAAGAACAGGGCAGTAGTTATTTTTGGAATGGAATTTTTTTTGGTCTTTCTTTTTTGAACTTGTCTTCATGGATCAGTTTTACACTTCACGGATCAACACATTTGTCAAACCGCCATCTGCCATAAGGAGAGAAAAAAAAGGGTAGTAGTTCTTTTTGGAACGCATTTTTTTACTAAGGTCTCATTTTTCTGTTTTTAAGGTTTACCTTGGGACTGGAGAAAGGGTGCTAAGCAAAAAGGGTATTTTTCTTAGATATAACAACCTTCTATTAAACGTTGTAAAAGCTCTTTTACAATATATTTTCAATGTTGTAAAAGGGTATTTTCTTATAGTGATTGTAATTTACTTCCCATTATGTGCTACGTCCTTGCGCCAAACTCTTACAGGGATTACTTGTTTCATATTTTGATTATATTTCTCTTCATCCTGGTGGTCAAATCTTAGCTTCCAAACTAATATTCTATGGGTCAAACATGATTGTGGTCCCAAGACGCATTAGTATGGTGGGGTGAATCCTGTACTGACCAACATGGTTGCTGCTGCCAAGCTTCTCCACACTCAGTTGGCCAATGCCAAGTAAGGCTTTTGCTCATTATTATCCTTATAGTTCTTTATCAAAAGCATGCAAGCAATGTCCTAATAATTATTGGTCTGAGAATGTTGTAGTTTTGTGAAATTAGATTTATTTTCATATGTGTGGTTTTTACTATTATCTACTAGGGATGTTGAGGCACTTGGATGCCTAGTGTAACCAATATTTTAACATAGTGGAAGTTGTATTACTGTCTTTCTTTCTCTCCCTCTCTCTCTCTCTACATGATTTCTAATAGAACCAAAATTGTGTTGAACCAAAATTATATTTGAAGCAAATAGGTAGTTTTCTTTGTGTGCTCCATCTGTTGTTCGAAAATGTGTAGAACCCAAATTCTATTTGAAACTGAGAACCTGGAAACTTATATTCTATTTTTTCATAGTTTTTGTTCAATATATTTACATAGTATTTGTTGAAGCAAATTTACTATGTTCACATTATTTTAGCTGAAACAATGGAGCAACTATGCTCCATCATTATTTTGCCCTGAGCAAAGTTCTGGTTGACATTAGTAAATTTCCAATATAAATATATCCTTTGGATAAGTACTTATCAAGTTTTCCCGAAGAAAACTAATAATATTATGTTTGTCTTTGTAGTTTTTATGCACAAAAGTAATTTAGTTTGTTTTATGTTGGAACTTGATATTTCATAGAAATTTGGTCGTTTCCTTCACATAAATTTACATTCTCTTGCATCTTACATGACTACTCTTTGACGAGTAAAAGCGACATTATGTATCTTGATGCAAAAAAAGATTTCTTGATGCAAGTGTGTTTTACCATTTATGAGATAGAAAATTATATTAAAATTATTTTTATTAAAATCTCATATTTCATATACTGTATTATTTTTTTATATATCCGCCCATTTAGAAAAGTTGAAACCCTACTATAGTTCTATCCCTACATATACTTTATCATTAAAATTTCTTATTTTCCATCAATTGCAGTTCGAGGAATCTGTAGGATGTCCATACCCTATTGCCGATACGTTTTGAGGACTATTACTGTAATACAGAACCAATGCATGTACAAGTGATGCTACTCTATTACCCAACAACTGCTGTGACAGATAATATCTTGTTGCTTCCCTTCCTCATCTCCATTCCTTTATTTATCATGTGGAAGTTAATAATATGTTCTTATGCATTTGCATGTTCAACATCAAGTATAAGAAATGTACACAAATCTTGTCACTGGTGCATGGTGCTTGGTTAAACTATCCATTTTCTATAGAATTACCACCCATTATGTAACATAATTTGATGTGTTCAATCCATATACATTTGTCATGACATTGTTATTTAAGGCCATGCTATCAGTAGTCTAGGATTAAATGACATTGTTATTTCTTTTTATTGAATTCTGAAAGCTTTACCATATTTTATATATAAAAAAAAAATCTACATTGGGATGTTATATTGTCCACTGTTATTTTTTCATAGAGGTTATTAGTATAGACTGTATAGCAATACCTAAAGCAGGCTATCATGCCTGTAACTAGGGGTGATTGTTGTAGTGTGCTAGATCAAGTGTAGAATTCATTATCTGCAGGTGTTTTTTATGACGCTGATTTGTTTACTTCTATTTGCAGGTCCTTCTAATACT
This sequence comes from Iris pallida, assembly GCA_029216955.1. NCBI lineage: Eukaryota > Viridiplantae > Streptophyta > Magnoliopsida > Asparagales > Iridaceae > Iris > Iris pallida. The sequence goes on along the minus strand of JANAVB010039441.1, from coordinate 17,168 downwards.
TTTTGTACCTATTTTGCAAATGATGGAAGATGCCACTTTGGAAAATCAAATATGTTTTGGACTTGTGTAAAAAGTTGCAGATTTTATTTTGTAAATTAAGTGAATGCTTAATGATGTAAAACTTGATGGGAGAACACTCGAAGTGATGTAAGACTTGGATTTCATTTTGTGAACAATGGGATATTACCTTTAAATATGTTTTATAGAAATCGCTTTGTTAATGTTGCGGCTACCATATGCATTTGCGATTAAATAAAATAGTTCTGTATGAATTTTTGTTGTTTATAAAATTCAATTATATATTTTATATATAAACAGGAAATTAGTAATTCCATAATAATTTAAACAATTGTTAAGTTTTTCAGACGATTATAGTACTGTAACAAAAAGTAAATTACTTTTTTTGGGATTTTTTAAAATTCCGTCCCTTATTTATTAGGACGAAATATATCTGTTACAAAAACTTATTTTTTGGGACAAATTAATAAACCGTCACACAAAAGCAGAAATTTGAAAACTTTTGAGACGTTTTGCCTAACCGTCCTTTAACAGTAATTAGGACGGCAATATCTGTCCCTAAAGTTTTTGCCATGCCACCCTAATAGGATCGTCCATTCCCGTCCCAAAGGCCGTCCCAAATATTTGTTGGGACGGTAATTGCAGTTTTTAAGACAGTTTTTTGTTGTCCCCAAAGGTCACTTTTTTTGTAGTGGACGTAATACACCGCAACCAAAGTTTCTTCCTTACGTTTCATAGAACATGAAATAAATCTATCTCTTTTCTAAAACTTTATCTTTTCTCTACTTAGTGTAAAACTTATAGGTTCAGAGTTAACTTCTCTAAGTTGTTATATTATTCCAAGTTCTTGATCTTAGTGGCAAAGCATATATCCCTTTAGCATCATCGATTTGAATGTTGAACTTTAAGAATTTTGTTGGCGGAAAGGAGTAGAAAAGAAGGGGCCGAAGAACCATCCACCTAGAGAGATTGCACCGGGAGTAAGAGAACGCTTCACGACGGTCAAGCATCAGTTACTCGAACTCCTGCAAAGGCACGAGCATCGAATTAGAACCCTTCCTCTAATCCTTCCTTCAAAATTCCCAAAGACGTATTTAGAAATCGACGCGAAAGCACACTCATCAAACCCAAGCAATAATTCATTCAGAAAGCCAAGAAAACCAACAAAACCAACAGCAGACCGGTTGCGCCGCTCCCTTTAGAGTTCATTCGCCAAGACACAGTCTACTGCATATAGGACTTATTTCAGCAGTAGCCGATCCATTAGTTGGAACGGTACTCATCTCCCTCTTCCAAATCAATTTTATTGATGCCATGGTTTTCGTATACCAAACTCGTCGCTGAGTCAGACTAGCCTTCTATGTTCCCGACCATGTTTGACTTGCCACGAGCATATTACATAGTACTTCGCCCCGACGGGAGCGGGACGCTACATAATATACCACTAAGAAAAAGTTTTGTCCCGAAACTTAAGAACAAGGGTCTGACCTTCGTCGACAAAAAGTGAACGGTACTTCTCCTTTATTTCCGCCTCTAGTTCCCACATCGACTCCTCAACTGAATGGTTACGTCAGAGTACGCGAACCAAGGACATCGATCGGCTCCGCAGGATCTTTTCTTTACGGTCCAAAATTTGTACGGGCTCCTCCGAGTATGATAGATCGGCGCACAGCTCCAACTGATCGAAGCTAACCACATGACTTGGGTCATGCAAGTACTTTCGAAGTTGGAAGACATGGAAGATATCGTGCACTTCAGCCAGGACAGGAGGTAGTACAATCTGGTAAGCAACTGTCGCCACTCTTTCGAGAATCTCGAAGGACCCACGAATCTCGGACTCAGTTTGCCCTTTTCCCCGAATCGCATGACGCCCCACATCGGCGTCACCTTCAGAAACATATGGTCCCCAACCAAGAACTCTAACGGTCGTCGACGAGTATCTGCATAACTCTTCTGTCGACTCTGAGTAATACAGAGCCTATCTCGAATCATGCGGACCTTTTCAACGGCTTATTCGACTAGTTTTGGCCCGAGCACTTATCGCTCCCCGACTTCGTCCTAGCAAATTGGAGATCGGCATTTTCTCCCGTAAAGTGCCTCGTAGGGAGCTATCTGGATGCTCGATTGATAACTGTTTTTGTACGCAAACTCCGCGAGCAAAAAGTGCGTGTCCAACTAGTCTTTAAATCTATCGCACACAGATGTAACATAACTTCCAGGATCTGATTCACTCTTTCTGTCTGGTCGTCGGTTTGTGGGTGGAACGCGGAGCTAAGGTTCAGCTTAGTGCCCATCGTCGCTTGCAGGCTCGTCCAAAAACATGATAAGAATCGCCCATCTCTGTCCAAAATAATTGTAGCAGGTACCCCGTACAGGTGGACAATCTCATTGATATAGGTCTGAGCTAACCGATCGACGCTCCATGATGCTTTGATAGCGATGAAATGAGCAAATTTGGTCAATCGATTGACAATGACCCAAACCGTATCAATTTCCTACGACGTCTTCGGAAGGCCCATGATAAAATCCATAGAGATGTCGTTCCACTTCCATACTGGAATGTCGAGGTTCTATAGCTTTTCGCCTAGTCTTTGATGCTCGACCTTCACCTGTTGACAGGACGTACACTGTGACACAAAAGCTGCCACATCTTTCTTCATGCCGTGCCACCAAAAGGTCGTGCGCAAGTCCTTGCACATTTTGGTACTCCCGGGATGCAACGAGTACTTCGCATAGTGGGCCTTCGTCAGAATCTCTTTTCTAAGTTCGTAATGGTCCGACACGCATATTCTTCCTTTCATCCGCGTCATTCCACTCTCGTCCACCACAAAGTCGGTCGTCTTTTCCGTCGAAATCAGCTCGCACATCTTCTTCAGGAATGGGTCGTCCTCCTGTGCAGTCTTTATCTTGTTGTGCAAGCTCGACTCGAGGTACTATTAGGCCCTCCACGGTAGCAAATTCAGAGTTCGATACCCATTTCTGCCAAGTCTCATTGTATGTCACGGTTGATAGAAATGCATCCTGTAAACATTCTACTCAGCGCATCCGCTACGACATTTCCCTTACCTCGCGTGTACTTGATAGTCAGATCGTAGTCTTTGATGAGCTCGAGCCAACGTTGCTGCCATAAGTTCAAGTCCCGTTGGATAAAGATATATTTGAGTCTTTTGTGATCCGTATAGATGCTGCAAGCCACACCATAAAGATAGTGCCGCCATAGCTTCAATACGAACACAATCGCCGCCAGCTCAAGATCATGCGTAGGGTAATTCTTCTCGTGTTGCTTCAATTGTCTTAAAGCAAACAAAATTACCTTATCCCTTTGCGTAAGCACGCATCCTAAACCAGTTCGTGATGCATCACTAATATTTGAAACGCTTATGGTCCGTTCGAAAGTGCAAGGATTGGAGCTGCGATGAGCCGTTTCTTTAACTCTTAAAAGCTCGATTCGTAGGCTTCGTTCCATTCGAATGCGACTCCCTTCTGGGTGAGGCGAGTCAGAGGCGACGCAATCTTGGCATTGTCTTTCATAAATCTTCGGTAGTAGCCTGCCAAGCCAAAAAAACTTCGGATGACGCCTGCCGAGGTAGGCCGCTTCCATTCAACTATCGCTTCAATCTTCTTTGGGTCTACCGTGACGCCTTCGGCTGAAACAACGTGCCCAAGGAACGTCACGCTGCTCATCCAGAACACGTATTTACTTAACTTAGCATAAAGTTGGTGTTCGTACAGAGTTTGTAGTACCATCTTCAAGTGCTCTACGTGCTCGTCTTAGCTTTTTGAATATATGAGAATGTCATCGATGAATACGACGACAAATTTGTCTATGAACGGTCGGAACACCCGGTTCATCAGATTCATGAAAGCGACATGAGCATTTGTCAAGCCGAAGGGCATGACTAGAAATTCGTAGTGACCATATCGAGTTCGGAAGGCGGACTTCGGCACGTCCTCGGACTTGATCTTCAATTGATGGTAGCCTGAGCGAAGATCAATCTTGGAAAATACCGTCGCCCCTTGCAACTGGTCAAACAAATCGTCTTTCCTCAACAATGGGTACTTGTTTCGTACCGTAGCTTTGTTAAGTTCTCGATAGTCGATGCACAGCCGCATCGATCCATCATTCTTCCTTACAAACAATACTGGAGCATACCACGGGGAGACACTAGGGCAAATATATCCGCGATCTAGCAACTCTTGTAGTTGTGCTTTCAGTTCCTTCAGCTCTGCCGGAACCATTCGATAGGGTACTTTGGATATCGGTCGGGTGTCCAAAAAGGTGTCGATGCTGAATTCTATCTCTCGATCCGGCGACATCCCTGGCAACTCATCTGGGAACACATCAGGAAATTCTGCCACGACTTCAGTCTGTGACGTGCTTGCAATCTCCATTCTCGTGTCTCGAACTGATGCTATGTACCCGCGCAACCAGAATGTAACATGTACCTTGCCAAAATTGTCGATACCATCATTGCCGTCTTTGACGCTGCTCCGCACGAACATGAGAACTCAATTTTGCCCAAAAGGTGGAACACAACTCTCTTCTCCGCGCACTCGATCATTGCGTGGCATGCACCCAACCAATCCATGCCGAGGATTATATTGTACTCCTTGATGTCGGGGACGATAACTTCCAAGGATAGATTTTTCTCTCTGATGCAGATGTAACCATCCCTACAAATTTTAGTGGCAGGCATATATACTCCCAATGGAGGGCTAACGTAAGATTCATATCTAAAAGTTGCATAGGTAATTTATTCTCATCTACAAAGTCGGCAGATATGAAGCTATACGTAGCACCCGAATCAAACAGTACTCTAGCAGGTATATTTTTATAGAGTAGTATACCTGTCACTACAGTGTCGTACACGAACGCTTCATCCCGAGTCAGTACACAGACTCGACCTTGCGCCCTTTGGCAATTTTATGGGTTCACGGGCACTGCGTTTGTGCCATTGGCGGGAGGCACCGTGTTCTGATTCTGGACGTTCCTTGGTGGATATTGGTTCGCCCTCCCTATTCGACAATCTATCTCCTTGTGACCTAGCTGGCCACACTTGAAGCATCCCCCTTGGCAATCGACCGCCAGATGTCCCATCTTGCCGCAGCGATGGCACCGTACGCCGGGGTGAGGCCCCCGACACTCGAACGTGTTCTGGCGCTTTGGCATACCAGAGCCTCCCGCGTCGTGAGGATGCTTGTTGAAGTTGTTACGGACGCCTGACCCGGTCCTTTGCGAAGCTCGGCCGAAGATTCGCTTGCTATAAAGGGTGACATTATATGATTCCCTATAAGTCTGGCATCTTTGGTTCATAACGTCCCGACCACGCCTCCTTGTTCGGCAGAAAGGCCCCGACAAACTTTGCAAGCTTTGCGAACTTCGCATCATAATCTTTAACTGACATATTTTCTTGCTTTAAGGCCATGAACTCCTTTTCCTTTTGCAAACGAACGGCACGAGGAATGTATTGCTCGAGGAAGTCCAGTTTGAACGTCTTCCACGAGATCTTGGCGTTGGGGTTGGCCTCGTGGAGCTCTTGTTTCTTCGCCTCCCCCCAGTCGTAGGCCCTCTTGTTTAGCTGCAAGGCTGCACAGCCGACTCTCTTGGACCCCTTGATGTTGAGGAGATTGAACAGAACCTTCAATCTTCACTAGCCACCCCATGACTTCGTCAGGCTCTGCTCGACCATTGAATTCAGGTGGGTTCATCTTCTTGAATTTGGTCGCCTTGAGCAGGGAGGAGGAAGACATATGCTTCGTCGTTGCTGGATGCACTTCTTCTTCTAACATGGCGGTCGTCGAGTTCTGTTGGGTCCTTATGGTGCTCACGATCCGGGTCAGGGCCTCCATCTGCTTTTGTTGGGCACTGATTTGGGCCTAGATCTGTTCTTGCAGTGGTCATTGCTGCATCCCCGCCTGGCGCTGTTGGACTTCCATGAGGCATAGTAATCGCTCCATGGCGAATTCGCTAGGTGTCACGTCTTCGGTGCTATCCATGCTAATCAACGTGGCGTTGACAGCGGGGACACCCCCTCTTTTCGATATTCCTACAAAATTGAGCAAACCTGTTAGTATTCTCAAAATATCTACGAGCTTATATGTATGGAACGATTATTTCATGCCGCATATGTCGAAAAGCAAAATTTTTGAAAAATTGCAGCATCATCTAAAAGAAAGTATTTTTGCGGGGTCCGAGGTGTGAACCGTGCTCTGATACCAACTTGTCATGCCCCGACTCGCCAAATCGATCATCATCGCCTTGACTCGAGATAAATTGATCCCACGAGTCAGGACGTGATGCCGTACAAGTCTTTATTGGACTTGTACAAGGCAAGAATGTGCACTTGAAATTTCCTTTTGAGATGACACGTTGAAATTAAATAGTGTATAGAGTTGAAGACATCGAATAGGAAGAACTTTAGCTTTTCATTCATAAAACTTACAAAATATGTGCAAGGTCATTTTTAAACATTACATATGCCGTTGCGGCTACATCTTTGAACACAAAAGAAAACTCTCGACAAGCTGCCATGAAATAATCCTTGTCGTTCCATACATTTATGCCCCTTTATACATTTGAACAAAATGCCTTCGATCTGAATTAGGCTTCAAAATGCTCCAAAATAGGAGAGCTTCGCGCCGCCTCCCGTTCTTCAGCTTCAGTTTAGTCTCGAGCTCCCGCAGTGTCACGCCCCAATTGGTAGAGTCATTTATTCACATATTTTAGCTCTTGGAATCAATCGTCCTCGCTTGGGCGTGATGCCGTACAAGTCTGGTAGTGCACTTGTACAAGTCAAAGATGGTACATAATTGATTATCTTCAACTAGGAACACATCGCAGCGGCAGAAGCAGACAAATTGAAGTTAATAAGGACAATCTTTCTCATTGAATAGACATACATCACTTCTTTATAGCAGCAGAGAAAAAAGGGTAACTTGAAGTCATACAGAGATATATGAAACTTTATTCTCTTTATTAATAATTGAAGAAGAGTACAAGACTTGTATTGAAGTACAATGCTTACAACCAGTCTCATTTTATATTGAAAGCCAACTGAACAATGCTATACAACTTACATTTGATACTTGGATACATTGGATTACAACTCGATATACCGACTTGGCTTACAACTCACTGGTACAACTGATTACAATGTTCCATACATTATGCCCTTTATAAACAGAAGACATCATCTTGTACAAGGAGAGCTTCTGTATGCCCAACATATCTTCGATGCGGTGGGACCAATCAAGCCAATCTACGTGTGTAGAACATCCCAAGTACGAGCACCTGCCCACAAAATGTGGGTCAGCACATCATCTATGTACTGGCGAGCAGAATCCAACCCACTCGCCTAAACCAATATTTATGAAACCATTTAAGCAGCATTCATTAGAATGATCTTTCTATTTGGAACCTAACATCAGTTTACAGTTCATGGGCAATAATCATAGTGAAACATGTAAACATATTCTTAGCAATATTCCTGTAGACGTATCATTATAGCATTCTTGGTGTTATCATGCAAAGGCAATCATTGAGGCATCGTTAACATTAAGATCTTAAACATGTTATGACAATTCTCACTTCAAGCATCACTTAGCATGTATGTTATGTTTGAGCAATATTTATAGCATGGCATCTTTCTAGCATACTGAATCTAACATGTTAAGCAGGTTCTCATACTGAAAGGCTACAACACAGCATCATTTATTTAGCACGTTAAGCACGCAAGTTAAACAAACACAATTATATATTATATCACACTTAAGTGATTTCTTACCTATAGCCAACTCCCTCATACCTGCATCAAATACAGGTTACCCGATATACTTACTTTGCCTGCACAAAAATATTCATTAGCGTGCATCCTGACTACATGGTCACTGGTGTTGCTAAACCATATGGACTCTTTTCATTTTATTTTATTTTATTTCAAGATAATGCGGTCAGTATAGTAGGTGGCAAGCCTCTATGCTACCCCGCATTACCCGTGCTCCCACAGCACTTATCATTATTTTCTCCTAGGCCGAATCGGTCCCGGCGCCCCGGTACCGTTCGAGGAAATTAAAACTCAAATATTGTATACAAGTTGTCTATGACCATGCGAATGCGTGTCCGACTCGATTGTGAACAAAATCGCATGGTAAAATATTTTAAAGAAAGTAAAGGCAACAGTGCATCATTAGTCATATTCAATGACTTATTCATTTCATCATTACCATCATTTTATTTGGTGATCTCAAAGATCCCATACTTCATCATTTCTTATATCGTTCCTTTCGACAAGGAATATAACATTCATTCATTTCATAGGGACATTTATTCATTCATTCATTTCTTCTAAGGGACATGCAACATTTCATATTCTCGCAACAGTTATACAGAGAGTACATGATTCTAGTATTTCATTCATTTCATTGGGTCTATAGCATAGCCAGTTCATTACTCATGTATCATTCTCGTAGCGTCTCATTACTCAAGTATTCATTGCTTAAGCAATATTAACTGAAGGGACGTTATCAATTCGTTTCAAGCATCAAGTCACAATAGCTGTTCAAGTGTGATTCATTCAGCAGTTCAATAATTCTTAGCATAAGCATCTCTATTATTCAGCAACTAAAACATGGGAAATTTAGGGACAATTCATAGCATCACGTTATTCCATTTATTAAGCATGCAGGAATAAGGAGGAAGGAGGACAGTTCTACTTGCCTGCATAAAAGGGTCTTCTTATTCTGGTTGCACACATTTCTACTAACCGTAGCTCCACCAGCGAGCCACGTTCCAATACCCATTTTGTCTAACCAGCTAAAAGAGACTGCATCAGTCTCAATTCTCCTGATTTCTAACCCAAGTCATGGTCTAATATTCTGATCCCATCCAACAAGCCAACCAAATGCTTCGTACGAAGCGGGACATTATATAATATACCACTCAGAAAAAGTTTTATCCTCGAAACTTAAGGAAACAACTCATCTACTAGATTCACTTAGTCACAATGAGTTATTCATTCAGCTTCAATTTGATATTCATTTCAGCCCACTCGGTCATCTCAAAATAGCTATCCAACTGTACCATTTTAATCTACCAACGATTCGATTTGTCTATCTCTTTTTCAATTACTTGTAACTTCTCATTGATTCACCAACATTTTCCTTGCATTTCTATCTTGGTCACAATATACCACTTCGTTTGGATCCATACACATATTTTAGGCGTCCCCAAAACATATGCATTTCAGCCAAAGTCTGCGCTAGTGCGATAAATTCTTCCCATAATGTTATCTCAGTCGCAACCCATCACTTTGGCTGGATCCATACACATAATATACAACTCAAGTCTCATCCCACGATTCCAGTTCCCGCTATAGGCTGATACATAATCCTCAAGGGTCAAACATCTCTAAGGTTCATATTGAAGCATATACTTACAACATATCCTTCTTAGGTCATATTCATCACCATCTCTCGTTCAATACCAAAAGGTTATCCTACGGTCGCCAATGGTCACCCTACTATTCGGTCAAGTCTCTATGGTTAGCTATACCGACAGCTAAACCTAATCATTCAGGTGACTCCCCTAGAGTGGACGGCTACTAGGGATCATACAAATCTCTAATTCTCAGGCCAACAGGCAACAAACAGTTCGAGGTAGCTCTACCCAAACCTATGGGATTCAACTCAGTCTGAATACTAATCGCCATTGTCGGCTAAGCTAACAATTGGTAAGTCATCAACTGGTCGCTAGGGTCAAGTCTATCTATCCAGGGTCTTCCTCAAGGAGATAATTCCCACAGAGGCTCATTCTAGACTTACCCAACGATCGACTAAGATCGATCTAGCAACACTACGGTCAATTCCTAACCCGACATACGATTCTCATCGTTCTAATAATCTATTAAGTAAATTTCCAACGCTTCCATTTCTATTCCCATTTCCTTTCTACCCACACGAACCCAAAAGCCAAGGCTAACTATTCAAGGGTCATTGATTCGATAGTCTTAACATAGCTATGGAATCATACTATTCAGTTCATATGAAAAAGTCATACGCTACGTCATAAACCAACAATCTACATCCCAACCAACAGTCAACTATACCGACATTATCCAACACGTTTACAATTTCTCGTTCCCATTCGTTTCTCAATCATCAAACTATCTTACGGCATTCTTAAATCTCATGCAGCAAGGGTCGAGTAGTTCATTCCATTCAATCCGACAATTCATGTATCAACTAACCATTCTCTATGCAACACAAATATTTAGGGTTGCTACTTGTTACTTTTCTAGTATAATTCAATTCCTCAGCATACATGCACATATCCAATGACTATCCTTTGGTGATCAAGATGGATTAACATCTATTACACCTTAGGGTAAAGCCACATACTTCGAATATCCTTTTGGGTCACCAACAATATTTCTAAAACTTTCATCTTAGCAAACAACTTTGTATTAGCCACATATGATTTGCATCCAACCAATCGAAGTCGACATTCAGATGTTCTAAGCGACAATATTCTCTAGCCAAATCCATTTACCCATAGCATATTAACTATCTTACTAGTCCGAGTCATCACTCGACTAAACAATTTCTAACCAAGCTACCCGTTATAATTTCTAGAAATCTCGCTATCCAGCATAACATCACGGCCGCCAAGGGACATTCGTATCATCTAGCAACAATGCATGGCTCCCAGCTAAGTTTCGGTACTATCCAGTACCCACAGATAGTCTTATTGCTATCCTATGGAAAGGGTCAACATACATCTCGTTCTGAGGTGGTAGAGGTAATATACCACTCAGAAACGAAGCCATCCTTAAACAATACCAATTCAATTCTATTTCGGACATTCATGATCTATAATGATCATAACACTTAGCCAACATCTCAAAGTCTCAAATCACAAGCCAACATTCTTAGGGTCTCAAATTCTCAAGGCTAACACACATGAGTCAACTCAGCAATTCTGTTGAACTCATCCATCCATGGTTTCGTTCCCGATTCTTTTCCAACATCACATGAAATTTTGCATCTTATTACAACATACATAGCCACTTTTCTTTATTTTCACAATTCCAAACATCATTAATAATATAGCATACTATAGCATCGAGTCATTGTTGGGTTATTTGTGTCCAAACCAACAACAATCATTCATTCAGGGGCATCATAATATATATAGACTTATTGTATGGAACATCCAGTGAGCCGCCAAGAGGGTCAACGAACTTTCAGATACAAGCAACATAGGATGATTACTGAACAACAACAGCATAATCGTGGAAGCAATCTTTGATTTAATCACGGAAGCAACGTTGAGTGATCGCGGAAGCAACTTTGGTTAATCGTCAATGCAACTTTGATTTGAAACGAATCAAAGAAGAGACCAAGGACGTAAAGCCGTACTTTGATACCAATCTGTCACGCCCCGATTCGTAGAGTCATTTATTCACATATTTTAGCTCTTGGAATCGATCGTCCTCGCTTGGGCGTGATGTCGTACAAGTCTGGTAGTGCACTTGTACAAGGCAAATGTCACTCCCCGCTCCCGTAGGAGCGATCGTCCTCGCTAAGGCGTGATGCCGCACGAGCCTAGATTACGCTCATGCAAGGCGGGTTCCATAACGGCCGATTTCAGCGGCTGCGATGGGGTCGTCGCACAGAAGTCCCATGCAGAGACATTGAATAATAGCAGCAGAATTTGAAGCAAAACACAAGTCATTCAAAAGAAGCTCTTTATTGATATTAAAACATAGATTGCAATGGAGCGCAAGGCCAAGATTATAATCACTCAAGCTCACTCTTCTCACATTTTTAGAAGTTCACTCAGCTCTCTCTCATCTCTCAATTATAAGTCTTGATCCAGCGGAAGCTTCGGAAGGCGATGTCCATACATTATGTCCTATATAAGTCTTTACTCTATGCGGCTGCACGCTTCGAGTCGCCAAGGAACTCCATGCCTCGACGCATCCAAGCGAGCCCCGTACCACGAGCTTCTACCCGTGCCTGCACATGTAAACTATGTGGGTGTCAGTACTCAACTGTACTAGTGGAATGAGCTCCTCGCCCACCCATACAAAACCAACACGTTTACTTTACTTTGTGCAATGTAGTACCCCGTCCCGCTCTGTCAATCGGAGGAATCAAAACGTCGACGACGTTCGGCTTGGCCTTACAACGGCGACTCGAAGACATCGCTCAGGTGGGGTAGTTTCGGTGAACTTGCCTCATCTTAGCCTTTACATAATAAATCGCATGTTTTCAACTTGCACAAGTAGGCTTGATAATAAAAAAGACGAATCCACATAGCTAAAGGGAATAATCCCGACGGGTCGAATCGAGTTAAAATATAGAAAGGTCCAATGGTCGGCTTAAAGTTGGTGCACGGCGTGCTTTGAAAATGACACTCGATCCTTCGTCTCGTGGCTTGGGAGAAGGAAAGTTGGTTGAGTCGGTGAAGTTTTGAACATAGCCTAAGTCATAGGCGTCGCCCGCATGAATGCTTCATCAAGCATGCACGGTCTTGTCGTCTAAGGTTGGCATAGCCTTGGCTTGCCCCATGAGTTAAGTTGCGTTGCACAGCTTGTGCCATAAGTCTAGGCACCCAAATAACTTGGTCGTTCAAAGTTGAACGCGTGCAAGGCACGTTCCATCGAGGCAAGGCTTGACGCAGCCTTTGCTCGTTAAGTCATAGGCTTGAGTAAGTTAGGCAAAGTTATGCCGGTCGACCTAAGTCATTCCAAGTGTTGTCCCGCTCATTATACGGTTGTCAAGTTAAATAGTCCCACGATCCCAAGGCCCATCATAGGAGGTAGGGCTTGGGCGACAGCATCGCATAGAGCACGATTGGCTTAAGGCACGATGCACGGACTTAGTGTTTAAGGCAAGGATCATAATTGATTTAAAGTGAGTTTTAAGAAAGGGATATCAAATAGGCATTCATGAGTTGAACCAATGATAGGGTAACAATAAAGGAAATGCTCGCGACCGTGGGTCATCGAGGGGTCTCAAGGAAGGAATGCTCACGACTGTGGGTCGTTGAGGGGTCTCAAGGATAGAAGTCTTGGTTTTGGTAGAGGAATGACTGTGTGAGACATCAGTTTGTGTCGAATCTTGCATAGTCATTTGACAACTTGTCGACAAGGGCGATGAACCCTCGAGCGGTAACGCCTGGGCCATGGGGGTCGACTCGGCCTAGGAGGGAACATGGTATAGTCGGACGTAAGGTTTTATTATAGGTTAAGCGGGGACTTGCGACGGGGCTGGCTACTTGCGTCAAAAGGATCCCGATTAACAAAACTATACGTCAAGGTATGGCTTGTGATGCCAGTGGCCAAGTTTATATAGATGTCGACAAATAGCGGCTATCCGCATGTATGCCTTTGGATTGAGTTGAATTGAAGGTGTGTACAGTTAGAATACAAAGTTTGGGCCTAAGATTGGGTTTCAACATAGGCGTCGTGCTTCGGCACGAGATGTGGCATCAAGTCTTGAGTTGTCGGCATATAAGTAGCTTGAGTTGGTTGAGTTGTATGAGTTTAAGTCGGGAAACCGCCGCAAGGCAAAGTTGGTTGATTGACACTAACATTCACAAGTCTTGATTAGGTCAGTTGGTGGTCAAAGTAGCAAGGGCCGCGAGGCGGCAATATGGTTAAGTCTTACTAAATTGCGAGGCACGGCCTCAGCAAAGGATTACAAGCACGATCACACGAAAATGGAGCTTCATCGCGTAGTTGCGTCTCTGATTATGGCCGTAAGGCAAAAACGACTCGATAGGTTAACGTTGTTGGCAGGAGAAGGGTCTTGAGGCAAGGTATGAGTTAACGTTGATGTTGCAAGCACGGGATGGTCTAAAGACACAAAATAGGCAAGGCGTCGGTCCTAAAACTGATCCTAAGGCAAGACTAGAAAGACAATTGATAAGAAATGACTATGTTGCACAAAAGTAAATCAAACGTGTCGGGTTTGTATGGGTGGGCGAGGAGCTCATTCCACCAGTACAGTTGGTACTGACACCCACATAGTTGTCATGTACAGGCACAGGTAGAAGCTCGTGGCACGGAGCTCGCTTGGATGCATCGCGGCACGGAGTTCCGTAGCGATTCGAAGCATACGGCCACATGGAGAGAAGACTTATATGGGACATAATGTATGGACATCGCCTACCGAAGCTTCCGCTGGATCAAGACTTATAATTGAGAGATGAGAGAGAGCTGAGTGAACTTTTAAAATATGAGAAGAGTGAGCTTGAGTGATTGTAATCTATATTTCAATATCAATAAAAGAGTGTTTTGCAATGACTTGTGTTTTGTTCTAAATTCCGTTGCTATGATTTAATGTCTCTGCATGGGACTTCTGTGCGACGACCCCGTCGCAGCCGCTGAAATCGTTCGTTATGGAACCCGCCTTGCACGAGCGCAATCTAGGCTCGTGCGGCCTCACGCCTTAGCGAGGACGATCGCTCCTACGGAAGCGGGGCATGACATAATGGTATCAGAGCACGGCTTTACGTCCTTGGACTATCGATTGAATTCTTTAACTTCTATGTTTTCGCAAAACTCTGTTGCTTCCGCAAGTTGTTATCGTTGGTGCGCTCTCTCTCAAATGTCCCACGGGATGTCCATACAATAAGTCTATCTATTTTGCAAAATGTAGGAGAAATAATTTTTGACAAGAAATAAAAAGATGGTTCGCGTAAACGCGATTGGCTAAGTCGGGCTGGGCATATACACCAAAGATGCGTCGACCTTAGAAAAGTCGAGTGCGTGATTTGAATTGTGTCGGACGAGAATGAGTTAGACTTGATTGAGTAAATGGGATGACTGTCGATAGGGTGCTATCGAGCGACGGTATCGTCGATGCGATATAGATGAGCGTGCTTGGAATTAGAGGAATAGTTCGAATGGGATTCAAAGAAGTCGATTTTGATTCGAATGATAGTTTTGAGGATTTGTTGAATGACTTCATTCCTGAGTGGTGTATGCGATAGTCTCAGGAATGTCGATCGATCGATTGAGGATTCGGGGTGTCGTTGAGTCTAACAATAAGCGTCGCACATATACAAAGCCTTAGATCATGTACGATGGAGTGAGTTGTTGTCTTGAAGTTTGATAAGTTGATTCGAACGACCTAGAATTGACGTGCACGGAACGTGCACGGGATTGAGGATTACGCGCAAAAACGATTGAGTAGGTGA
The DNA here is from genome assembly GCA_029216955.1 of Iris pallida. NCBI lineage: Eukaryota > Viridiplantae > Streptophyta > Magnoliopsida > Asparagales > Iridaceae > Iris > Iris pallida. The sequence goes on along the minus strand of JANAVB010039441.1, from coordinate 1,945 downwards.
AATCGAATCGAGGAAAAGTTAAGGTGTAACGAAGGGATAACTTGATCGAAGAAATTGATACGGATCGTATACGAAAAGTTAGCACGACAGGTAGATAGCGTGCATGAGAAAGTTGAATTTTGAAGTTATGCAATGACTCTAAGGATTGGATTGAATGTTGCTCGACGATTGAGTTAGCAAAGGATTGATGCAAATTGAGGAAATACGTTGGTCGATGACTTAAGATAGATGGATGAACAATACACGAATTTGGGTTTGAGAAATTTGATGTTGCGAATGATTTGAGGGATAATGATCGAACTTGATTTTGAATGTCGAGGAGATTATCCAGTCGGATGATAGCATCGTTCGCACGACTCAGAACTTGTTGCAAAGGAAGATCGTCAGGTTACGCATATCATCGATGGTATTGAGGCGTATCAAAGATCGATATGCGTTAACTCGGGGGTACTCTGACTCGGCGAATGACGATCGTGCAAGTGTTATTGTTCGGTTGGATACGATACTTAGGATTTTGATCGAGATGGATGTTGGATGAAAATGATTGTGTCTTGATGGTTACACGGATAGCCACAACGCCGACGATCTTGTCTTGTGCGAGCGCAACTTTAGCCTCGTACATGCGTTGCGTCGGATTTGGGGCGATCGTTCCGCATGAGCGTTGACATGGTGATTCATGTCGCAGAAATTATCGAACTCGAAAATTTAGGATGCGGCAACTTTGATTGTCTCGACTTGTTGGCTTGGTGCGAAGGAGAATTTGAGGATGTTAGACTTACGATTGATGAATGAAATAAACATGAGGATTGAGTAGGTCCAATCCACGCATCGAAAATAAATTAGTCTAGACGCAAAACAAGAGTTACGTCCCGATGAGGATAATTATCCCGCAGGAGCGTGTATGGTGATTCGTGCCCACCATTGATAATCTGACTCGCGTGAGATCGGAGCGCAATGTATTGTTAAGTCAGACGACCTTGTGATCGATTTCGCGAATTGGGATAAATGACTTAGGGAGTATAGAATGTGACTTATGGTTTAGCAATGAATCGTGTCGTAGCGTGCTTGACTTGGAAGGATTGATAGACGGATTATGTCGAACGTGTTCGAAGAGATAGACTATACTAAATGGCTTGATGAACGAGTGATATCGATACGACAGGAAATGAGTTGAAACATGAGTTATCGTAGGATGGCTTTGCTGAATGACTCGGACCCCGTGCGACGAATATTAGGATGTGCATAGGAAATCGATACTCGATGTTTAGAAATCAGAGTGATGCGAGCTTGGGTAGAAAACCCCGTACTATCAACTTGGTTTGACCTTAGGATGGGGTCAGTGTTGATATCGTGGTTTGGAAACTATGATTCTAATTCTGACGGAAAGACATAGCTTAGCGATTAGGCAGACGTTCCGGTGCGGAGCGATAGGAATGGTGAAGGCACCACTCATGAGGCTAGGTTGACATGCATGTATATCAAGGACGCTTGAATGCGTGCACGATCCGACTCGAGTGGTGATTGTGGAATTCGCTATCACGAGGCTTGGTTGAAATGCATGTATTTTGGGGACGCCTAAGATATGTGCACGATCCATACTAAGTGATACGTGAAATTCAAGTGAGATTTGAGGAACGGGAAAGTATCGAGGATTTTGAGATCGTAAGTTTTGAAGAAAGTATTGAGGGTAGCACGAGCGTGGCTCGGATTTGAGTAAGGTATAGGAAAATTATATGCGAGAGTTCTTGAATGTTGAGTAAAGTGATAAGTCGATAAGTGTACTCAGTTAGTTTCGAGGACGAAACTTTTTCTGAGTGGTGTATGATATAGTGCTCCGTCCCGCTCAGTCAATCGGAGGAATCAAAACGTCGACGGCGTTCGGCTTGGCCTTACTACGGCGACTCGAAGACATCGCTCATGTGGGATAGTTTCGGTGAACTTTCCT
>JANAVB010039440.1:0-34453 GCA_029216955.1 Iris pallida | reverse complement strand
CAATCTAGGCCTCTAATCAATTACCATACAAGTCACACTTAGTCTAGTGATACACTAACTCAAGTGTATCCACACCATATGCCATAGGCTATCTACATAGGCCATGAGCCAAATCACATATAGGCCAATACACCCATATACCATATATCTAATACACATTATCTACACAGGCAATTGCATTATCTATGTCACATTACCTTATCACATTAGTTTAGATATATATATATATATATATAATATATATATATAAAAAAAAAGAATAATATATATATATATATATATATATATATATATATATATATATATATATATATATACACAAACACACACATAGAGGGAGATATGTAAATCAAGGTAAATGTGTGTGTGTGTATATGTGTGACAGAAAAACCACAGTATTGTGTGTGGTAAATGAGAGTGTTAGTGTAGTATAGGCTATGTGTCTCAGATTTGTGTGTGAGGAATGATATCAAAACAGTGTGAAAACCAGTGTCATGTGTGTGTGTATGTGGTATATAGGTTGTGTTGAGTGTTTATGTATCATAGAGTGTGTGTCATATGACTGAACAGTATAGGCATGTGTGTGTGAGTGTTTGAGGGAAACCTGTCTGATAGGAAGTTTAGGATAGAGTGTGTGTGTTACAGTGTGGCTGTGTGCAGTGAGTGTTTGAGGGAAAAATCAGTAAGGATATATGTGTGTCAACACATGAGTGTGTGTGTGGTGTATAGGTTAAAAAGGAACAGTCTCAGGTTTTCAGTGTCCTGTGTGACAACAAGTACATGGAGGAAATATATCAGTGTGAATTCAGTGTAGAGTGTTTTAGGAAATCAAGTGACAGTGTGGATGACATTAGTTCTCAGGTTTAAGTGACAGTTCAACATGAGAGGAACAATTAGTTCTCAGAATTTCAACAATGATAGTCCAAACAAAACCCAAACAGTTTGCATACCCAAAAACCAATTTCAAAATCCGTTGCTCCCACAAATCACACACTAACATAATCATGATTAATTACACATGTAGGTAAATCTAATTAACCATTTAACATTATTAAAAATCAGTTAATAAACAAATTTAAACTCAGAAATTCAATTCAGTTCAGGCGTATCAGTGGAGTATCAGCACATTGGGGAATAACATAAATTCGAACCAAATTAATCAACAAAATCACAATTAGAGAGTTGGTAATTAGTGTCACATATGTGTATATGTCCTGTGAGTCATTTCGTGTCCCACAACTACGACACAGACGTGTCCATATCGATTCAAACACGTGGGGTGCACCCAGTGTAGCACAAAGTTGTGCACGAGTGCACACGCATGTAGGACACGACACACGACACTTTGTGTCACGTGCACACACCCACGTGGTCGCCTTGGATAGGTCTACACGTTGGCATGCCTGACACGTGTCTACGACACATCCACAGTGAACACGAGCACGTGTTTGTGCGCGTCTGTGCGCGTCTAGGCTGTCAGCGCACGACAGCGTGCGGCCAGTGCGGGCGAGAATGCTTCGCGTGTAGTGTACCATCTGCTACCAAATTTTGGAAGCATGATGACAGTCAGTGCCCCCTACTCTCCACAAAAACTCGTGTCCTGAAGTGTCCCGTGTTGTGAGTTATGGAGCCCGATAGGCAGGACACAGGCCTAGGGCTCGTGCAGCGTGTCCAAAGTCAAAAACACGTTACAAACCGACACGAAAACAAATCATCCTTCACAAAAGTTTATACACACATGTAGATCTACAGATCTATGAAATTAGATTTTCAAAATACAAAAATAAATCCCTAAGGGGCATTTTAACAAACACCTATGTATCCACTATGATACGTGTCCGATACGGACACCAAATGGACACGAATTGTGCCCAAATTTTAGGGACAACTTGGAGACTCTTAGATCTAGCCCTAAATGCAAAAAAATCAGGAAAATTAGTGGGTTTGAATGGTTTACCTATTGAGTGTCAATACTCAAGAAAGCCCTAAATGGAAGAATTCCAAATAGCAACTTCCAAGCTCCAAATGGCACAAAAACTGAGGTGAACCTCCAGAATCAGTAAACACACAATAATTAGATCCTAATGCAAATGACTAGGGTTAAAAAGGAGTTGAAATGAATTAAATAGGATTTTAGGAGAATATAAATTTACCTTTCCTTCAAAATCTAGGTCAAGAACAAAAGAGGCAAGAACACATTAAGAGAATACTTATAGGCAAGGAAAAACCCTAATTGTGGTTGCCATGGTGGATTTGATTGGGTTTTGGGCTTAAGTCATGGGCCTATAGCTTAATTGCAAGTCATAAAATTGGTAAATCACAAGTCATTGAGTTAAGTCATAAGTCATGAACCATTTCACTTAAACTTAACCCTCCCACTTTAAAACTAATTTCTAATGACTAAAAGTAGGTTAACTTAAGTTAGACTAGGGTCACCATAGCTAGGGTTAGCTTCTAGGCTAGTCTACAAGGTCTTAACTAGTCAAAGTCAAATTCAACAACCATCAATCCTATTAATCAAATTATTCTAATAAGTCAAAATGACCAATTTACCCCTAGGCTAAAAATGCTAAATAGTTATGTAGGAGCATAAAAAGTGCTTCACAAGAAGGGTCAAAGTGATAGATCAGTCTACTCAAATTGATCTCCTTTATGCCAAGGAGAGGCTAATCACTTTACGCCTGAAGCAGGCTGGTTATTTTACGCTCGGATCTACATCCATCGTTTTACGCCCAGGACAAGCTAGCTAATTTTTACGCTGGATAAAGCTGTCAAGTCTTGCATTTAATGCAAACTCTGACATGAAGATATTAATGATGGCATATATCACAGAATTCAAAGAGATTTGTTTTATACAGAGACCAATGTTATCGTTTAGTATGTGGTTTGAGCTACTTTACGCTCACACTATGGCTTCTTTTACGCACGAGGACTATATGAGCTTTTACGCTCAACAGTTGACGTGTGCGTAAAGTCTATTTGAGCTATTTTTACGCTCAAGGTTATTTAACAACCACTTTACGCGGGAAGTCTACGTCAAAGCTACTTTACGCTCAATCTATTGCTTTACGCTCAGAGTATATTGAGGCTATTTTTACGCCCTGTTCTTTCTGTTCAATTTGGAACGTGGTTTGCCTATATAGCTTTTATGCCACACATCCCGAAGAACGTGTGTACGTGCATCCTATTCTTACTGAATTGATGGGACACGTGTCAACGTATATAGAGGATGACTTTGATCGTGGGTGGCGGTTGTTAGCGTAAAAGCGGAACTTTTGCCAAGTTTTTACGCACCAGAGCCCAAGTCTATAAATGGACTTATTTTTCTCATAAGCCACACAGAGAGACAAGAGAGAATACAGAGATCAGAACTTCGAGATTTTGATTCTCCGGAGCATTCTTCTACAACTTTTCTTTCAAAACAGAGTGAAAAAAAGCAGGAAAGCATTCTGCCTCGCCATCAGTGCCCAAGTGCGTCGATACCTTTCTGGTGACTTAGTTCTTCCAAGTTGTTCTACTTTAAGCAGTGATCTTCATCATCATATATGGTCCAAGGAACAAAGTGATCATTTACAGATCAGACTTCCATAGCAATACTTTCCTAGAATCAAATTTGTACTTCTTGTACTTTTTCTCGTTTTATTTTCAAAATCCAACTTTTGTTTGGCATTTTTGTTAAGTGAAACAAAATGGCGACTTTGCTGGGGACGACCTTCTCCTCTAACGAGGGAGACGATTGCTCAATACATGCTCCGAACTGGGGGTGGTTCTCGCCACTCCAAGAAGACCAAAAAGACTTTGGTTGTGCACTTCGACCAGACTGCCTATGAAGAAATGCTCCGAACTGGGGGTGGTTCTCGCCACTCCAATGTTCAAAAGTCTCGCAAAGCACGAAAAGTTTGGATTCCCAAATCCAAAGTGGTTTCTGATCTCTCTGTTGCTTCTGATGACAAGGGAATTCTTCCCACTCCTGTCGTAGGGGCTCCCGTTCGTAACGAGGCAGTCCTTACTTCAGAGTTGCACTCAAAGTGTGACGATTTATCTTCCGTTTGTAACGGTGAAGATAATCAGGTTTCACGCCCACTGCGTAAGAATCAAGTTTTACGCTCAGTGGGAAAGAACCAAATTTTACGCTCAGTACATAAGAATGAATCTCCCATTCGTAATGGGACAGACTCTAAAGTTTATGCTTCTGAGTGTAAGAATCAGTCTCCCGCCGGTGACGTGGTAGGCCCAAATAAATTACGCTCCTCGCGTAAAGCAAAATCTTCCGTCTGTGATGTGGTAGGTAATCAATTTTTACGCTCCACGCGTAAAGGTAAGTCTCCTGTCTTTGACAGTGTAGATAAAATTCATAACGATATTTGCATATCTAATGTGAATGTACCTAAACGTGTGTAGCGTAAAAATGTCGTTGGTAAAGCTTCTGTCCTACACCAACAACTTTATTATACTGCTTTACGCAAAGTACCAAACTTACAAATTACATGCCATGAAAATGGGGTCGTTCGTGCTAAATCTCAAGATTTACGCACACAACTCCAAACGCGTAAAAATGTATAATTTGGTTCTGCAAATGCAGCCAGTAATCTTCTTTATACACAAGGGACTAAACATTTTTCTATCCCAAATGTAATAAAGAAGAATACTCCATCTGTTCCTTCTGATTTACGTGAATTACTAATGCAAAAATGTAAGAACATACAATCTCCGGTAATATTCTCCCAAGAAAAACATCATTATGAATATCACCAGGTTGTGATCAACTGTTGTTGTTCGGCTTCAAAACGGTCAGTTTTTGATCGTTTAAGTTTTAACTCGCCTCAACATCAAGCTGAAGACCAAGAACATGAGCTGTCATATGTGTCAGTCAACATGGCATCTCATACTAACAGAGGACGACATCCAAGACGGAATATATCCCAAACCCCAGGTCAACAACAGTTCAACATGCTTCTTGATTCCTTTGAAGGAGTATATCAAAATACTCGATCAAAAGATAAAGACAATTGTAGACTTCTGATTCAGAAGCTGGGGATACCCAATCTTTTGAGTCTGATACCGATAGTGTGGATTCATACTTCTATACTAATCCCTCTATATCTTCAAGAGAGGTTGAATCCTACGCTGTTAGAGATGAACCATAGACGTCATCTGCTAATACGGAACAACGTCTCACTGTCGTAGAGCAATCATTGAAAGATATGTTTAACATGGTGTAAAGCATGCATCAGATAATTTTAAATCAGCAAACTGCTCAACCTACAGTAATAACTCCGGTACCAGTACCAGCACAAACTCAAGATAGTCAAGGGGCTGATATACCTTTAAATATTCAAGAGCCTGCTGTTAATCAAATTCTGCATCTTCAGATCCCATCATTCCAGAAGATGTACCACCTCTAGTGGGGGTTACGGTACATCCAACGACTATTCAATCAAATGTGCTTCGTCAAACCAGTGAAGCCATTCAAGCAGTGCGTGAACTCAAAGCACAGTTTGAAGTTTTGAGGCACAAAGATCAGCTCCAGAGGTTAGGGATTAAGCAACCTTATCCTCCTCATTGGAATGATGTACCCTTTCCACCGAAGTTCAAGCCACAATCTATGGTTTTATTTGATGGAAAAGCATCTCCCAGTTAATATATCAATTACTTTGATATTATGACTGTACACTTGTAGAAAAATGATGCTCTTCTCACTCGAGTGTTCGTCGGGTGCCTGACGGGTTCAGCTTACGACTGGTATCGTAGCTTACCCGATAACTCTATTTCGTCTTTTGACGAATTCAAGGCAATGTTTCTCTCCCGCTTCTATGAAGGAGGTATGGACTGTAGAAGCATAGAATTTTACAACCAGAAAGCCCATGCGCCAGGCATTATATGCGCCAGAACTCAGACAGCTAATCAAATAAGCCATAGACATTCGAAGAAGGACTTTTTATTTATATATATAAAAGTCTATTACATGTCTAGAAAAGGTTGTACAAAGGAGAATTTCTACAAAGGAAGGATCCTAGATCTACAGCCAACAACCACCATGCGCCCTCCAGATAGGCGCAGCAACTACCATGCGCCTTCCGATAGGCGCAGCAGTCACCATGTGCTGTCAGCAAGGTGCAGCAGATGTCATGCGCCTCCAGCCAGGCGCATCCTACCATCTCTTCAGCAGCTCAGTTATGAGCAACTCTTCCAACCAGGCTCATCTGGCCGAGCAGAGCCCAGCTATGTGCCGTTCTTCCAGCCAGGCTCACCTGATAAGTGCTTCGCCAAGCAAAGCATTTAACCCTCTGGCTGGAACCAAGGAAGAGAAGAGCACCGCAAATGCTGTGGCCAGGGGAGGCTTCGAAAGAGCCTCCAAAGACCAAGGAAGATCGTGATCGAAATCATGGCACAAGGAGCTTTCAACACAATCAAAGTGGACGGCACCCACTTTGAAGGAAGAGAGAGCCTATCACCACCATTCCGATCTACGGCTCTTCCGGAACAACGGAAACGAGGCCCGAACATCCCTATCTTTGGATGTAACAGGCACCTTCCGCCTGCCTCAGAAGCCTTCGACTCCGTCTTTTGGATGTAACAGTCACCTTCAAGTGCATCGAAGACAATACGACGTCTCATCTTTACCCTCGGGAGCACTTCGTCAACAGAATGCACCCACATATCCAAATTCATGTTGGAAGTACGTGAGGGAATGAGGAGCAAACCTTCTCTCCATGCCACTATTTATAGGTCGGGCAAATCAAACCCACGCGCCAAGTGGATGACTCTCCGAATTCTGTGCAATGAATTTGCATTAAATGGATGAACCGGACGCCTCGAATTCAGCCAAACGGCTATTAGCACTCGAGGAGCGAGACACCCGCATCATTAAAGGACATGTCGGATGCGCCAGCCAAACAGCGCATCACATGGACACGCCCTCCAGCATCAGGCGCATCACATAGACGCGCCCTACAGTACCCGACGCATCACAGAGGATGCGCCCTCCCTCACATCTCCATGCCGAGTGGAACACCAACCAATGTGCCCACTCAGCTGTCCATCGAACGTTGTAAACATTAAATGCTGAACTGACACCAGAGTTGGCAGCACGCTTTCCAAAGTCTGAACAGTTGACAGCTTTTTTCAGAGAACGAAGCGTCGGCAACGTCAGCATCATCATGACTCTATTCCGACGGCTACTGCCACATGGCCATCCGCATGCGCCTCTATGGCCATGCATCCAAATCGCCATGCGCCTCTACGGCCATGCGTCCAAACCAGCATGCGCCTCAAAAGCCATGCGCCTCAGACCCTTCACTGATCCCTAAAGATAGAAGAAGAGTCTCCAGTTGAAGCTTTGCATGCGCCCCGGACTGATCTCTGATCCCGAAAGACAGAAGAAAGGTCACCTGCATGCGCCTCAAAAGCCATGCGCCCTAAATGGTTTGTAACTCCTAAAGGTTATGAGCCGCAACCTCCTCATGTGCCCAATCAAGGCGCAGCTCACTAGATCACTACCCCCCCCCACCAAATCCGAGATCTTCGAGCCATGGGTCGATGACACGTGTCCTTTGACTCAACTCGTCCAAGATTTCAGCAACAGAAAGATCTTCTCCTCTACTACGTGCCGGCTCACAACAGCAGTATGAAGAGTTCTCCCCCTCAATCAGGGCGCATCATCTACGCGCCTCCATCAGCAACCTCCACGTGGCGTCCCCACACACCGGCGCATCCTATATGCGCGCATGAGCAGCCAGCCTGCAAAACTATAAATAGAGGGATCTTCTCCTTCACACACACACACAGAATCCATAACGAACATACAAGGAATCATCAGAGAGGCAGATACAGACACTCAACGTCTTCTTCCTCTCAGCAAGCTCCAGCACCCAGAGCAATCCACGCCTTCAGAGAACCGATAACCGTCGTCAGCCGGTCAACGGAGTCAACGCATTACCACTCGCTCCATTGGCACTAAGGACCCAGCTTAAACAAAAGTGTACTCTTAGGACTACATCTAAGTCCTATATTGTAACACTGTTCTGTTTGTATTAAAGTTTTCAATCAAACAATTTTAATGGCAAACAAGCTGGCGACTCTGCTGGGGACTTCTTTCTCCTCTTCTGAGAAAGTCGTGTCACAGGCCGACGACGTGAAGGTGGGCTCCTCCCACAAGACGCTGGTCGTGCGCCTCAATCAACAGGCGTACGAGGAGTTCATTTCTGAAGGAAGTGCGAGTCCGTCGAAGCGGCTACCAAAGCCGAAGAAGATCCGTACGGCCTGGGTACGCAAGGTCGACGCCTCAGGCACCACCACTGAAGGGGATGCAGCAGTCCAGCCTTCCCTTCCTGCTGACGTTCTCAGCAACCAAGGTGCGCCCGCCGATGCAGCGCATCTCTTGGAGAAGCGTGCGGCCGACCACGTTCTCCAGCTATCTTCCTCTCAGGCGAGGAAGATACGTCGACGGAGCAGGGGCGCAGCCAATGCCGCGCGCATCACCTCTGATGCGTCACAAAAAGCCTCTGTCTTTGACAGACTCACTCGCTGTAATGGCGAGGAGAATTTGGATGCTAAGTACTATGTACCCCAGCGGGCTGGTACGAAAAAATCCAAGGCGGCACGGGCCATGCGCCACAAACGTGCTATGCCAGCAGCCGGCCAGAGGCACGCGCTCGTCATCACGCGCGCTGCCGATGGCAAGCTGTACAAGGTTAACTCAACTGCTTCTGCACCAACAACGAGTCGATCTTCAAAGTCCTCATCTCGCTTGGGCGCATCTACTGCGTGCACAACCAAGTCGAGAGAGGCAAACTCAGTGGTCTTGAACTCCTGCGCCTCCTCTGGTTGTGCGTTTGAGGTCCGTTCAAGTCACTTCAAATGTTGTGGTTCCCCCACTACTGATCGTGATGCCTGCTTGGAATTAGATCAGGGGGCGCAGCACTCACCTGACCACCCCAGCGTTTGGCCTTGCCATACGTCTGAAGGGGGTGTGAAGGCACCACTCTCCTCCAATGTCCTGTGCAACGTGATCACTCACAAGCGCCGGTCAAGAGAGTCGACCAACAAGCACGATACGCCTCTCACGGGGCATATTTGTGCGGTGGTCACCATCAACTGCTGTTGCAAGGCGGCAGCTCCACCAAGACAGTCGGTCTTCCAACGACTGCAATCATCGACACCTCTCCGACGTCGCCTTGGGACAAAGGTGTCAGCTGAAGAGGAGCCAAAGGTTGCTTCATGCAACGTGGTCTCCAACTCCTCATCAATCCGGAAGACGACTGCCAATTCCTCGTCTTCATCCAAAAGCCAGCCGAGGAAAACCAAGGCAGCTGTCTCGACCTCTGGAGTGTTTGAAGGCACTCGGTCGAGGAAGAAGTCCTTGGAAGAAGCTGGGGGTAGCCAGACCCTTGTTGTGCCTCCTTCCGAAGACGAAGATGTCCAAAGCACAGCTGCGGCGGATCTTCATCATCAAGGCGAGATTACTCTCCCTGAAGCCCCTCAAAATAAGGATGTCCTCCAGGACACTGCCGGGGGTAGTTCTGGAAACGAAGAGGTCCTTCAAGACGGAGCTGAGGGCAAGCAGACCCTTGCAGATGCGCCTATTGAAGATGAACTCCAGAATGTGGCTGGGGTGGCCCAACACCAGAAGAAGTGACTCCCCCGCATGAGAGTGAGGCCGAAAGCGAAGCCTCAACCAATCCATCCACTCCTGGCCGTGTCAGGACAGTATACATGGCTGGAGATGATGTCGAGTCTGATGCGCCGTCACAGGACACAGTCCAGCGCATAGACTCATTGGAGGGAGGACTCAAAACCCTCTCTGCCTCTATGCAAGCACTGACTCAAGCAGTGTTTGAGATGCGGTCGGCCTTGATCAGGACACCTTCAACTGGTCCTGACCCAGGAGCTAATGGGGAGTCGAATGTGCCCCTCCAACGGGCGCCCTCGGATACAGAAGCACCTCGGACCTCGGAGCCCTCAAACGCTCCAATCCAGATGGTACCTCCTTCCCCGACTCCTAGCTCTACGGAGGATGTGGTCGAAATGATCAAAGACCAGCGGGAGCGCTTCGAGTCCAAGAACAGGCAAGAGGAACGCCAGAAGATGGGCATTCCCCAGCCTTATCCCCTCGAGTGGAACAAGGTGGTTTATCCCCCAAAGTATAAACCACAAACACTCACCCCATACGACGGGAAGGACTCTCCGCGACGGTACCTGACGTACTTCCAGTCACAGACAGGGCATCTTCCGAAGGAGGACGCGCTCCTCACCAGTATCTTTGTCGGGGCCCTGAAAGGAGTGGCGTATGACTGGTACTGTAGCCTCCCCGACAATTCCATATCGTCCTTCGACGACCTGACGCGCCTCTTCCTCGACCGCTTCTACGACGGCGGGAAGGACATGACGATGGCGTCTCTCATAGAGATACGTCAGAAGGAGAAGGAAACGGTTCGGGCGTTCATCGAACGCTTCCGACAGGCTTGCTTCAGGCTACCTCCAGGTATGCCAGAACATGTGCTCCTCTCCGCTTGCAGCATGAACATGTTGCCTGCAGTAAAGCTCTGGCTCAACTCTACTTCCCCTCCTGACTGGAGCTCCCTGATCATCGAAGCTGAAGCTGCAGAAAAAAAGGCGGCCAATGCACGTCTTCTGGGTGTCAGCTTCCCCGCCTTTGACGATAAGGAGAAAAAGTCCGCAGCTAACAGCTCCGGACGAGAAGCAAAGGGGAAACAGGCATTGACTGTTAATGCCTCAAAAGGCGCATCTGCGCCTACTCAGAAGCCTCCACTGGCACCAAGACCCAAGGAGGTTTATTCATTCAATGATGACGACACCCTGCAACTTTTTGAGATACTGAAGCAGGGTGACAAGATCAAGCTACCGGACCCAAAGCGGCCCGATGAAGTTGGGAAAGTGGACAACCCAAGGTACTGTCACTACCATCGGTTTGTCGGACACCCGACCAAGGACTGCTACATCCTCAAGAATTACATCCAGCGCATGATCAATGCGGATGTAATCTCCGTCGACTATGAAGAGAAGACGGTGTCGGCCAATGTGGTTTCGCTTCAGTTCGGCACCTTGCCGCCAACTACCACACAAGATGGCATCGTCCCCATCCCTAAGGCGACCACCTACTCGTGACAATGTGAGTGGACTCACCCCGCTCACCACATCTCGAGGAGAGGTCCTCTGGGTTTATCCCGACCTCGTCTCCGAGGTGACTCAATCGGAGGTATGCCCTACCTCCAAATCAAAAGGCAGGAAGATCAAGTCTTGCCGCACAGTCTCTTCTTCAACAGAAGAGGCACTTCCAGTGCAAACACGTGCACAACAGAGCTCCCAATCCGGCGAAGCCGCCGCCGAGGTGGTACCTCCTAGCACCATCCCTGAAGAGGGTCCATCTAAGCCCTCAGCAGCCAATAAGCAGAAGCAGGTGGAGGCCCGTTTTGACAGACCTCTACGGAAGGAGAATGCTTCAGGGCTGTCCAAGCCTCACAACTTCGACATTCTGGCACAATTAGCCAGTACACCTGCGCGCCTGTCTTTGTTCGAGCTCCTGCGTCTTTCTAAAGATTCCCGAGAAGCTCTCTGCGAAGTTCTGAAGGACGCTGAATCCTTTCTCAGTCAGGTCAAGCAGCCTGAAGACCTCCCAACTACTTGTGCGCACTGTCATTGTGCGGATGAAGTTATCCCAAACATAACTTTCATCCAACAAGACATGCTGCTCAAGCATCACCGACATAAACGACCGCTGTATTATACAGGGTACATTGGCTCGGTCAAGGTGAGCCGGATTCAGATCGATCCTGGGTCTTCCCTAAGCATCATCCCGAAGGCGCTGCTATCTAAGCTGGGGATCCCGATGTACCGGCTGGCGCCCTCCAATACAACCATCAGTGGCTTCAATGCTAGTAGGAGCGAGCCATTGGGCAAGATCCGACTGAAGTGTCACATTGGCAGCCTCAAAACTGAGGTGACTTGTTATGTGGTAGATGCCGAGGTCAACTACAACATTCTGCTCGGTCGACCATGGCTACATGAGTACATGGTGGTGCCCTCCATGCTCCACCAGTGCATGAAGTATGTATCCACCAATGGCGTCATCCGGACGGAGTTTGCAGACATCGATCATTTCAAAGGGATTGAAGCCTACTTCACCGATTCTGACTTGTACAAGCCCATTGACGAGGAGGAAGCCAACGACGCTGATGATGAGGCAGAGACGGCAACAGAACCGGACATGGAGCCTGAGACGACTCCCGACACCCCCCTTAAAAATCCGACTGAAGGGGAAACCACCCCAGAAGGCGCCTCCAATGAGCATCAAGCTATCAGGGAAAGCGCCGGCTCGCGAAGCACCCCTGAAAATACGCCTCAAGGGAAAGCCACCTCAAACATCGGCTCCCCTGGTGGCAAAATTACAAGGGAAGGCACCACTCACCGGAGGCGCAGCCGAGGCGCCTCTCAAGGTGCGTCTCAAGGGCAAGCCGCCGTAGTCATCCAAGGTGTCAGAGAAGGCTCATATAACCCTCTCAGACCCCAAAGCTGTGGTGGACTCTCCTAGTCTGCCCCCAGTTCTTACAGACGAGGAGCTTGGTGATTATATCTCGGCTGACGTAGAGGCACCCTCCTTTGACAATGTAATCCCACGGGATAAGATCTCGTATTTTATCAATAATAGAGTGTCTTTTAATTATTCTTGTCTTCCACACTGGAATGCCATGTATACATTAGACAACGCTCTACGGTCGTTGCAAACACAAATAACGACCGTCTACCATAATCGAATAGTCCCGTCTCAAGGAGTCTTCATAGTCCCTCCACGGAGCCGAGACCAAGGCACCATCATCTCGGGCAAAGTCGAGCGCCATCGGGACCTCCCGTCAATCGAGCCCGAACCTGATACCGGCAGAGTACAAGTCTATCGGTACATGGATGCGGCAAAGCACATCATCCAAAAGATGGGCTACGACCTGAAAAGCAACAAAGGCTTAAACTACGGCAAGGGTCGGCATCTTCCTGTCCGGCTTTCGATGTCCAATGGAAAGCCACAGGACTATTATAATCGGACTGGACGAGGGTTAGGCTATGTGACGCCGCCATCAACCCCAGAGAGTTCAGATGCAGAAGACATAGAACAATCCCATTCGTCCGAAGCATCGACTTGGGATTCCGATACCAGTATCGGATCAGTCTTCAGGAAAGTGCTGTCAGCTAACATGACGTCAGCACAACCTCAAAAAGGTGAAGGCGAAGACCAAGCGCCAGAACCCTTCGAAGAAGAACCCTGGGCCCAACGCCTAGGGGAACAATGGGAATCTCGTTTTGAGCTTCGTGAACCTCCCACCGAAGACGAAGTCGAGCAGATCGACCTCGGGGAGGGGTCTTCTTCCAAACCCATCTTTATCAGTAAAAGCCTGGAAGGAGAAGATCGAGAATCTTTAATCCAACTGGCTAAAGAGTATATCGACGTCTTCGCCTGGAGCTATGAAGACATGTCGGGACTTGATCCACAGATTGCAATGCATAGGTTGAACATCTTACCTGATGCCAAACCTATCAAACAACAGCAGCGACGCTTCCGTCCGGACATCATGAATGCCATCGATCAGGAGGTAGACAAACTCTTGACCAGCGGCTTCATCCGTGAAGAACAACACCCGGATTGGGTAGCCAACGTCGTTCCTGTCACCAAGAAGAACGGAAAGATACGAGTCTGTATCGACTTCAGGGATCTCAACTCTGCTTGCCCGAAGGACGAATTCCCGCTTCCAATCACTGATGTGATGATCGACAACACATGTGGCTTTGAGCGCATGTCCTTCATGGATGGGTATTCAGGCTACAATCAAATCAAGATGTTCCCCGATGACGCAAAACACACGTCATTCAGGACTCCAAAAGGTGTTTTCTGCTACACAGTAATGTCCTTTGGCTTGAAGAATGCCGGTGCGACATACCAGCGAGCTATGAGCACCATCTTCCGTCAACATCTTTGCAAGACGGTCGAATGCTATGTTGACGACGTTGCAGTCAAGAGCCGCCTCAAAGGAGATCACCTACAGGACCTGAAGACGGTCTTCGATCTCATGCGGGCACATCAACTCAAAATGAACCCCGCTAAATCCTTTCTGGGGGTTTCTAGCGGCAAATTCTTGGGCTTTGTCATCACAGCGAAAGGCATTCATGTTGATCCTGAGAAGACCAAAGCCATCCTCAACATGGACCCTCCGAAGAACCTTCGAGAACTTCGGGGCCTACAGGGACGTCTGGCATATATCCGGAGGTTCATAGCAAACCTCTCCGGTACATGTCAACCCTTTACTCAGCTCATGAAGAAGGGAGTCTCTTACGTCTGGACAGAGGAGTGCCAAAAGGCTTTCGACGACATCAAGGCTTACTTAACAAGCCCACCAGTCCTGGTAGCGCCAGTCGCCGGCAAACCATTCCTCCTCTACGTCCGTGCCATGGATCATTCTCTTGGCGCTCTGCTGGCTCAAAACAGCGATACAGGCTTCGAGCAAGCAATCTACTACCTCAGTCGAACACTCATCGGGGCCGAACACCGGTACAACCCCGTCGAAAAGGAGTGCTTGGCTTTGGTGTTTGCCATCCAGAAGACTCGTCATTATGTCTCGGGTCAGACAATTCATGTCATTTCTCGAGTCAATCTGCTCAGAGTCCTCATGACGAAGCCAGGATCATTGAACTCCCGGCTGGCTATATGGGCGATCTTGCTAACACCGTACAACATGGTGTTTGTGCCGCAAAAAGCTGTTAAGGGTCAAGCTCTGGCTGACTTTTTAGCTGCACACCCCATCCCAGAATCCTCAAAACTCTATGAAGATATCCCGGATGAGGTCCAAGAATCCAACGTCACCGAAGGAAGCTCCGTTTGGCGGATGTTCTTCGACGGTGCTTCGAGAACAGGCCCCAAAGGCCAAATCATCGCAGGAGTGGGGGTAGTCTTAGTCTCCCCCGATCAGCTGGTCATCCAGCGTGCGTACTCTCTTTCGAAGCCGTGCTCCAACAACGTTGCCGAGTACAACGCACTCGTCATGGGACTCCAGCTCGCACAACAGCTGGGGGTCGACCATCTGGAAGCTTACGGCGACTCAAAACTCGTCGTAAACCAGGTTCGGGGACAATACAAAGTTTGCCATGAAGATTTAATCCCTTATCATGAAGTCGTGTTGAACATCATTTCAACCTTCACCGGGTTCTTCATTGAACATGTCCCCCGTTTACAAAACTTGGAGGCCGATGCTCTGGCCGGCCTCGCAGCCTCATTAGCAGCGCCTTTTGGGACTCAACACTATATCACGGTAACAGGACGAGATCTGATTTGTCCCAGAAACAACCTATGCTTGCGAGTGGCCCACGCCATGCCGACAAACACTGGTGTTAATGTCCGAGACTGGAGGTTCCCGTTCATCGACTTCGCTGTCTACGGAATCCTTCCAGAGGACCCGAAGGAAGCCGTCTCAGTCAGGAGACGCTCTCTTCGATTCTACTACGATACGGCTACCAAAACGCTGTACCGACGCTCCTTCGATGGGCTCCTCCTTCGATGCCTGTCCAACGAAGAAGTAGCCGAAGCTCTTCAAGAAGCTCATGACGGAACTTGTGGAGCTCATCAACCCGGTCCTAAGTTGCAAGATCGACTGCGACGTATGGGCTACTACTGGCCAACCATGGTTGCCGATGCTGTCGAATATGCCAAGAAGTGCCACGCGTGCCAACTTTATGCAGACTTCATACATACACCATCGGAGCCGCTACATCCTACAGTCGTCTCCTGGCCCTTCGAAGCCTGGGGCATGGACATTGTAGGGCCAATCACCCCTCCTTCATCGAGAGGACACCGTTTTATCCTGGCCATCACCGACTACTTCTCCAAATGGGCGGAAGCAGTTCCACTAGCAGAAGTAAAAAGCTCCAGGGTGGTCAACTTTATCAAACACCATGTCATTTACCGTTTCGGAGTACCCCGACGGATCATCCATGACAATGGTCCTCAGTTTATCAGCCACATTTTCAGCAGGTTCTATGACAAGAATCGCATTCAGAACGTGGCCTCAACCGCCTACAATCCGGCAGCAAACGGATTGGCTGAGGCATTCAACAAAACCATCGTTAGGCTGCTCAAAAAGGTCGTGTCATCCAACAAATGCGACTGGGACGAAAAGCTTGGCGAATGCCTTTGGGCCTACCGCACAACGGTACGGACCCCAACAGGCAACACTCCATTCTCCCTGGTCTACGGGAGCGAAGCAGTACTGCCTCTCGAGATACAGATACCTTCGCTCCGCGTAGCAATCACAAACAAACTCACAGAAGAGGACAATCAACGTCGTCGTCTGCGGGAACTGGAGGCACTTGACGAAAAGCGTCTCCTAGCTCAACAACGCATCGAGCTCTACCAAGCCCGTATATCACAGGCTTTCAACAAAAAGGTCAAAAAGAGGACTTTCCAAGTTGGCGACCTGGTTTTAGCAGTCAGAAGACCAATGGTGTTGACCCACAAGACACCAGGAAAGTTCGAGCCCAAGTGGGAAGGACCTTTCATCATAGAGATGGTATACTCAAACGGTGCTTACCGCCTCGCCAAACCCAATGGGGACTTGTTCATGATGCCCATCAACGGCAAGTTCCTAAAGAAGTACTATTCTTGACATCCTCCAGACATGTACTTCCTCAAACAACCTCTTTCCACAAACTCATACGCCTCCGAAACCCAGTTGTTCCGTGGTATCTTCCAGTAGAAAGATAACCACGTCCATACTACCTCTGAGTTGTCTCTCTACACCCTACAAAACAGAATCTTACACTTCGTAAGCCTACGCTACCCTTTATGTTTACCACGTCCACATTACCTCTGAGTAAACATCTTGTACAAACAACCCCTGCGTTATTGTATATTTATCGCAAAACTTCCACGTCCATATAACCTCTGAGTTGTTCAGCGTATCCCCCCAAGATCATTCCTACCACGTCCATAATACCTCTGAGTAGGGAGATTCTATTATTTCGAACCCAATGATTGCCATGTCCACATTACCTCTGAGCAAACATGATGGTTCCTTCAAACTTATTATCTGTACCTGAAAACCAAGGTACGCAAAAGATAATAGGTCCACACAAATCATCAAGTTCATGATAACAAAAGATGAACACATCACAAAAAAGGTTGTAGACTTCTTTATTCTTCTGAAAAAGGAGTACAAGAAGCTATATCATCCCCCAGTAAGGGTTGCAAAAGAACACAAAAGAAAAAAGGAAAAAGCTATGGTCCCTGAATCTCCCCAGGATGGACTGAGAGCTCCCTGACTCGAAGCTTTAAGTCGACTGCGCGGGCCTCCACCGTCGCCAGGACTCGTCGCTCTGCTTCTTGGCGTATCAATTCAACGGCCCCAGCGGAAGTATCACTTGCATGCTTCTCATCAAGCTGTCGTCGTTGCTGCGCCAAGACAAGAGTCCGCTGAGTAAAAGTCGCTTCATCCTTCTTAAATGCTGCATGTTCAGCCCGGACACGCTCGACCTCTAACTGGAGTCGGGCCCGTTGGTCTTCAAGGCGGCGCATCTGGGTGTCGATATCCGCGATATTAGCTTCCAATGCAGCTCGAGTTTCCACCGTCGTCTTCATGGACTGAGACAACTGCTCTACCGCAGCCTCAGTCTCAGCCACCTCGCGCTCCCAAACGCCCACGGTGGCCTGGTATGAAGACTCGATCTCGGCGATCAGCTTCCCCTTCTCCGCATCTATCAGGACAGAGAGGTCGTTTCGCTGGATGCGTTGAAGTTCCGCGAGCCGCTCATCCAGCTCAATCACCGAAGCCTCCAGAATTTCGGCCATATGGTCGTGGCCTTGGTGAATATGAATCAGCTCAATGTAGGGCATTGCCAGAGCTTTTGCCATCGCAAAACTCCCATTGGCATCCATCACAGCAGATATACCCTTCTGCAACATTTTGTACACCCCCTCGACGAGGAATTTCACATACTCGTCTGCATCCGCCAGGACCTGCGGCACCACCGCGAGGAGTCTTGGGAGCCATTCTCTCAGAGAAGAAGAAGTTAGGGTTTTGAAGAAAAACTCTAAAGAAAGCAAAGGCACAGAGCAGATGAACTCTCTCTCTCTCTCCAACCCTTACCTATTTATAGGGCTTGGTCGCACGCGTGAACCAATGACGTGTAATCTCAGCCGTCGCTTTGGGTTCCGTGAGGAGATAACAACAAATACAACCAAAAGATCATCATTAATCTTTTGGGTTACCAAGGCGTCATCATCATCAACTGAAAGGAGCATGCGCCCGAACAAGCATGCACCCAAAAATCATGCGTCCTGACCTCCATGCTTCTTATTCAAAGTATTCCAAAACTTATTCAAAAGTTTTGAAAACTTTGAAGGGGATCTTGTAGAAGCATGGAATTTCACAACCAGAAAGCCCATGCGCCAGGCATTATATGCGCCAGAACTCAGACAGCTAATCAAATAAGCCATAGACATTCGAAGAAGGACTTTTTATTTATATATATAAAAGTCTATTACATGTCTAGAAAAGGTTGTACAAAGGAGAATTTCTACAAAGGAAGGATCCTAGATCTACAGCCAACAGCCACCATGCGCCTTCCAGATAGGCGCAGCAACCACCATGCGCCTTCCGATAGGCGCAGCAGTCACCATGCGCTGTCAGCCAGGCACAGCAGATGTCATGCGCCTCCAGCCAGGCGCATCCTACCAACTTTTCAGCAGCTCAGTTATGAGCAACTCTTCCAACCAGGCTCACCTAGCCGAGCAGAGCCCAGCTATGTGCCGCTCTTCCAGCCAGGCTCACCTGATAAGTGCTTCGCCAAGCAAAGCATTTAACCCTCTGGCTGGAACCAAGGAAGAGAAGAGCACCGCAAATGCTGTGGCCAGGGGAGGCTTCGAAAGAGCCTCCAAAGACCAAGGAAGACCGTGATCGAAATTATGGCACAAGGAGCTTTCAACACAATCAAAGTGGGCGGCACCCACTTTGAAGGAAGAGAGAGCCTAGCACCACCATTCCGATCTACGGCTCTTCCGGAACAACGGAGACGAGGCCCGAACATCCCTATCTTTGGATGCAACAGGCACCTTCCGTCTGCCTCAGAAGCCCTCGACTCCGTCTTTTGGATGTAACAGTCACCTTCAAGTGCATCGAAGACAACATGACGTCTCATCTTTACCCTCGGGAGCACTTCGTCAACAGAATGCACCCACATATCCAAATTCATGTTGGAAGTACGTGAGGGAATGAGGAGCAAACCTTCTCTCCATGCCACTATTTATAGGCCGGGCAAATCAAACCCACGCGCCAAGTGGATGACTCTCCGAATTCTGTGCAATGAATTTACATTAAATGGATGAACCGGACGCCTCAAATTCAGCCAAACGGCTATTAGCACTCGAGGAGCGAGACACCCGCATCATTAAAGGACATGTCGGATGCGCCAGCCAAACAGCGCATCACATGGACATGCCCTCCAGCATCAGGCGCTTCACACAGACGCGCCCTACAGTACCCGGCGCATCACAGAGGATGCGCCCTCCCTCACATCTCCATGCCGAGTGGAACACCAACCAATGTGCCCACTCAGCTGTCCATCGAACGTCGCAAACATTAAATGCTGAACTGACACCAGAGTTGGCAGCACGCTTCCCAAAGTCTAAACAGTTGACAGCTTTTTTCAGAGAACGAAACGTCAGCAACGTCAGCATCATCATGACTCTATTCCGACGGCTACTGCCACGTGGCCATCCGCATGCGCCTCTATAGCCATGCATCCAAATCGCCATGTGCCTCTACGGCCATGCGTCCAAACCAGCATGCGCCTCAAAAGCCATGCGCTTCAGACCCTTCACTGATCCCTAAAGACAGAAGAAGAGTCTCCAGTTGAAGCTTTGCATGCGCCTCAAAAGCCATGCGCCCCGGACTGATCTCTGAACCCGAAAGACAGAAGGAAGGTCACCTGCATGCGCCTCAAAAGCCATGCGCCCTAAATGGTTTGTAACTCCTAAAGGTTATGAGCCGCAACCTCCTCCTGCGCCCAATCAAGGCGCAGCTAACCAGATCACTACCCTCCCACCAAATCCGAGATCTTCGAGCCATGGGTCGATAACACGTGTCCTTTGACTCAACTCGTCCAAGATTTCAGCAACAGAAAGATCTTCTCTTCTGCTACGTGCCGGCTCACAACAGCAGTATAAAGAGTTCTCCCCCTCAATCAGGGCGCATCATCTACGTGCCTCCGTCAGCAACCTCCACGTGGCGTCCCCACACACCGGCGCATCCTACATGCGCGTATGAGTAGCCAGCCTGCAAAACTATAAATAGAGGGATCTTCTCCTTCACACACACACACATAATCCATAACGAACATACAAGGAATCATCAGAGAGGCAGATACAGACACTCAACGTCTTCCTCCTCTCAGCAAGCTCCAGCACCCAGAGCAATCCACGCCTTCAGAGAACCGATAACCGTCGTCAGCCGGTCAACGGAGTCAACGCATTACCACTCGCTCCATTGGCACTAAGGACCCAGCTTAAACAAAAGTGTACTCCTAGGACTACATCTAAGTCCTACATTGTAACACTGTTCTGTTTGTATTAAAGTTTTCAATCAAACAATTTTAATGGCAAACATGGACATGAACATGTCCTCCTTGATAGAAATCAAACAAAAGGAGAAAGAAGATACTCGGACGTTCATTGAACGTTTTCGACATGCTACTCTAAAGATGCCTCCTGGTATGCCAGATTCAGCGTTGATTGATACATGCAAGATGAATCTACGATCATCCATTGCTGTCTTCACAGGTTCCCAATTCACAGATTGGGCTTCGTTTATCATAGCAGCAGTTTCTGCCGAGACCAATGGTAGGTTGGCTCATGAATACGGGATGATTTTCGCTTCAGAAGATAAAGGAAAGAAAAGTAATCCTGGTAATAATCCTGGCAATCGTAATGTGAAAGGAAAAGATACTCTTATGGTCAATCTCTCCAAGACCAAAACGACGCCAAATAATCAAGAATCTTTCAGGCCAAAGGAAGAATACTCTTTTGACGAAAGTGATATCCCAGGGATATTTCAATGTCTGGTGAAAAGTGGTAAACTTCAGATTCCAGAGCCAAAAAGGCCTAATGAGGTAAATCTGACTGACAATCCCAAATATTGTATCTATCATAGATACATTAATCATCCTACCAGTGCTTGCTATGTCTTGAAAAAGAAGATCCAAGCGCTGATAAATGGTGGTGCTATCGCTTTAACCAATGATGACCATACGGTTATGACTAATATGGTTTCTCTTCAGTTCGGGGATTTTCCTCCACAGCAAGTCCCAGATGGAATTATCCCAATTCCGAAGGCGACGATAAAGATTGTGAATATCCCGCCTATCAGGAAAGAAAATACAGGATTGCTGCCGCTCACATTGAAGAATGGTGAAATCATGTGGGTACATCCTGACTTAGTACCTGAGTTGAAAAATGAAGGTAAAACTTTAAAATCCAAGAAAGATAAGAAAGTCAAAACCTGCAACATGATTTCTCATGTTATTCTAAATCCTGATGACTTGCATCATCTATGGGATGGCCTTTCTCTAGAAGATAGACTGAAAGGACTAAACATCTGTCCTCCAAGTCTAGCTCCTCCTACCAAGCTCAAGCTTACTCGTCAGCAGTGGCTAGCCATGAATAGTATTCCTTTATACCGGGTACAACAAGTCTTTGCTGTTTATGAAAAAGCTCCAACAGGGATTTCTCCTCGTATCCCGAATCCTTCTCCTCCCTTAACTACAGAGACGTCTATGCTTCATTCTCCTGTAGTTGCAGAGGTTTCTTCCTCTTCCTGTGCTGAAACACCTGTCCAAAGTTTACTACCTATCCACTTGTATAGTCAGCAATCTGTCCTTCTCATGAGGAAGATGGGTTACGACTTTCAAAAGGCAGAAGGTTTGAATTATGATAAAGGAATACGTCTTCCTTTACAAATTCAAAATCAGAATTCCACTGCTGGATTGGGTTCTGAAGTTCCTCGTAACAACCCTCACAAGAAGAAGGCTAAGGAAAGAAAGACTAAATCCTGTAATATGGTACTTCCTTCTCCTGAGTCTGAAGAAAAATCTTTTGCTGGTACAAGATCTGGAAAAGAGTACCATAAAGACCATGAGGGATCCTCCAAAGAAGCTGAAGACGTAGTGGAGACACTACCAACTCAATCCTCTTCTATTCCTGCTAAACCTTCTATGGTTGAAAAGGGAAAACAGAAAACAGTACGCTTCGACGTACCATTGAAGTCTGCTTCCAGTCAGGAGGTAGTAATGAAGCCTTACAAATTCGATATTCTAGCTCAGTTAGCCAATACTCTGGCTAGACTATCTATATTTAAGTTGCTTCGCCTTTCCAGAGAAAGCAGAGAGACTTTGAGTAAAGCTTTACTTCAAGCAGATTCATGCTTGGCTCAACTCAAGACTCCTGATAATATACCAGTGTCATGTCCACAATGTCATAGTGTGATGGAAGCAATTCCCAACATCACCTTTACACAAGACGATATGATGTTGAAGCATAACAAACATGACAGGCCTTTGTGCTACACCTGGTATATTGGATCCACTGAAATTGACAGGATTTACATTGATCCCGGATCCTCAATTAGCATAATTCTTAAGAGTATGCTAAGACCCCTGAGGATCCCTACTAGTGATTTGACTTACACTAGTACTACGATAGTTGGTTTTAACTCTGGCAAAAGCAAGCCATTGGGTAAGATTCGTCTGCAGATTCAGATTGGTGATCTTCGAACCACGGTAACTTTCTATGTTATCAACTCAGACGTTTCCTATAATATCCGTTTGGGGAGAACGTAGATTCATGAGCACAATATTGTGCCTTCAACTCTTCACCAATGTTTCAAATATGTAGACTCCCAAGGAGTTGTGAAAACTGAGTTTGATGATATTAATCTGTTCAAGGGTGTCGAAGCCTACTTCTCTGATTCAAGGCTTTATAAACAAGAGCATGTAAAAGATATATCAGACATGGCTGAAGATCAATCATCATCTGAGGATCAGTCTATTAATGAAGATCCGCCAGAGGAACAACCTTTGAAGATCATAGTCAAGGGACGAATCCAATCCCAACCTGTCAATGATCAACCTTTGATAATCAAGGTTAAAGGAAGAACTCAAACTTAATCTGAGGGATCAATAAATATTCCTGCTAAGAGCCAAATTCAACCTTTTATGATCAAGGTTAAAGGGCGTACTTCTTGTACGAATAATCCAGAATCACCATTGATTGTCAATTTTGGCAAATCTACGTAGAAGACGGATAATGGTCTACTGATGATTAATTTGAGGCGTAGCAGTCAAATCGTAAATGATGTAAATATTGATCATTCTTACTTTTTGATATCAATGAAGATTTTCTGTTCGAGTATATGGCGGTCAAGTTTATTGAGAGAATGACTTTATCTTCTGATAATCAAAGTCATCAATATAAATACAACATAGAACCGGAAGAAACTTTATACATTGATCATAAGGAGAATTCTTTTCCTCTTCATGTCGATGTCGGACCTTATGCTCAAAAGTTCTTGACATCTTCTTCCTATCTGCTTCTTGTAGCCGCTTCATCACGAGCTTGCGTAACTTTCAAACGTCACGAAGAATCCTATTTCGTGGTTCCGTCTGATAAGAAAAACAAGCGTCAAATTGTGTTTGGTCTGGCTAAAAATATCCCTGTTACTCAGACAGATAATCTGAAGGATAAAGATAAAAGAAGAATCCGAATTGACAAATACAGTCAACAATCTATCAAGATCATCCAGAACATGGGGTATGATTTAAAGACTATGCAAGGTTTCAATCAGGGCAAGGGCAGACGACTACCATTATGTGGTGATCCATTTTACCAAAAGACTCGTCATGGGTTAGGATATGATCCGTCCCACATGTTTAATGACGATATACAAGAAGAATTATCTTCTAGCACTTCGCAATCATCAGATTCGGAAGAAATTCTATTCATCGAATCCGATATGTCTCGTTCCTCATATTATGAATCTGGGCAAATATTCTCAGTCAATATGGTTCAAGCCGATGATGAATCAGAACCATTTGAGAATGATCCTGGAGGATGATATTTTCTTTCTTGAAAGATATATTAATTCATTCATTCTTTTATCAATAATGGAGTATATCTTCAATGACACCTTTCTTCTTATTCCCCAGCTACCAAGGTTTGGTTAAGCTGATTACTCATCTCTTTCTTTTATCTTACCAATTGTTATATGAATTTAGATTTGTTATTTATCATGTTATCAAGACCTCTGAATAAATGTCAAATCTAATTGCTTTTCTATCATGAGTTCTTACATGCTATCACGTCCATATTACCTCTGATAATATTGTATACTCGTAAACAGAAATTAATCTTCTATCTTATCAGTTTATTAATTAGATTTATTATTTATCATGTTCTCAAGACCTCTGGATGAATATTAAAACCTACTTGTTTTTCCTATCTGTCATGTCCATTTGACCTCTGCATAGATATTAATCTACTTTTCTATGAGTTCTTATATACTATCACGTCCATATTACCTCTGATAGTTTTGTATACTCTAAAAACAGAAAATAAGATTTTATTATCTATCATGTCCATATTACCTCTGGATAGATATAATGCATTGAGTTTAAAAGACTTGTCATGTTCCTATAACCTCTGATAAGTATTTTCTATCTCATACCTATTGTTCTAAATAAACGATAGGATCACAAAATATATATTTCATTCATCTTGGAAATATTGCAAAATGGATAAAAGAAAAGATCACAAGGAGCTCTTTCAAGGTGGAGCAGAAATGTCTTGAAGTAACTTCTGTAGCTCTTCTAGCCGCTTACCACGAGAGCTCATGACTTTCTTGGTAGCCTCAGCACGTCGAGCCTCAGGGGTACAAATACAAGAAAGTTTGGCGAAGGTAGTTATCAGACCCTCTTTGGCTTCATCAAGGGCCCTGATAGTCGATTCAGCTCCAAAGGCTTTCTCTTCTAAAATCGAGCTCTGGGTGAGGTACAGATTTCGATCTTCGATTATCTTCTCCCTTTCAGCCTTCAAGCGAGCTAATTCAGCCTCGACTGCTCGGATTTTATTATTTTTGTTCTGAATGTCTATGTTCAGAGCATCATAAGCTATTCTGTGACCATGTAAGGCAGGCTTTATTCCAGCCAAAAAAGCCCTCTCTTTTGCAACCTTCAGACTATGTTCATGGAGAGATTCATTATAGGTGGACTCCCGAGCAAGATAATCAGCTGTTAAGGCATCATATTCTTCCTCGATGAGACTTTTAACAGTTTTACTACACAGATTAAGATATTCTCTGGTTGGCTGTTCAAGGTCCTCCACAATTTTCTCCAATGCGGCAGCTCTCTCAGTATCGTTGAACAAAGCAACGTTCTTGATTGTCGAAGCCATTGTCGTCTTCAGAGTCTCATAATTGAGGCCCTTATTTAAGACCATTATTATCAAGGTTGCCAGGCTCTTATAAAAGGTGTCAGTATAGATCTCAACGAGGAGATCCATTTCTGTGCTGGAACTTGGCGTGGCAACAATATCTAACAGATCTCTTTCTCGGAAATCGGGAACAGATGTTGGTGGTACAACAGTAGGATGAGACGAAGTCATGGTTGCTACAACCGTTATAGCCAATTGATCCCTAGAAGCTTCAGGGATTATATCTCCAATCGGTGTAACAATAGACGGGGGTGGAGCTGGTGACGTTACTACTGTTATTTGGTTCCCAGGGACCTCAGCAGCAACGTCTTCAATATTTGTCACTCCGGCCGTTTCTGGAGTTCTGGCGGCGGTAATGTTGGTGGATGTGGTGACAACTACAGTAGCTGGTTCAGATTCTGGCATTGGCTTATCAGAAACTGGTACTGGATCAGTAACGATAGTGGAGGATGTTATCATAATTTCCCCAGTTTCTGTTGGAAGTTCAAGCATGCCTCCAACATCTTCTTCAATTGATTGCTCTACAGGATTTTCCACTGTTTCAGTTGTGGTGAAACTTTCTACAGCTGATTCTTTGTTCAAGTCTGGGTCTCCTCCAGTAGTCCCATTATCACCTACAGTGGGGTCGACTCTAGTCTTCTCTTTGTGCTGGTCCTCAGTAAGAGAAGACAATTCAGATTGTGCTTGTTGTGCCTCAAGTGATGGAGAATGTTCTTCTTGAGGCTCCATCTCAGGTTTTTGCACTCCCTCCTCTTCAGCATCTGAGTTTTCTGAAGAAGAAGCTTTCTCTTCAGGCTCCTCATTTTCTTTATAGATTTCTTCTTCTTGAGGAGGAGGAGCTACAGGCTTTGGTGCAATTATGACATCTGTAAAATGAACAAAAATAAGTTAGTATACAAATCATGATATATAATTCCGTATAGGTTTTGTATAATACTTGGAATATGTGCGTTTTTCTCGAGATATGTATCATAATCACCATCCCAGTCATCATCCTCAAAGTCAAGAGCCGGTTCGTCTGATGGAATGCGATCTTGATCAGCAGTGGATACAGTAGTAGTACCCTCCGTAACTTGTGCCTTGGACGGCAAAGATAAATGGAGTGAGGTGCTAAGACGTCCAGGAGACAAAAGTGTTACAGCTCCAGATTCAACTATCTGTGGAGGGGCTGAAGATCCTTCTCCAGGATGGACTGGGGAAGAACCGACGAGAGGATCTTCTTCAATCAAAATGTCCTGTTCTTGAGTGTGGGCTCTTGGTTTGGAAGGCCCTTTGGTGGTAGATTTTCTCTTCTTCTCTGGAGACTTCACCGGAGAAGCGGTAGCGGTGTTCTGTTTTCATTTGCGGGGCTTTCCAATAATTATTGGTCCCGCGGCTACTTCCCCAGCTCCTCTGGGAATTACTGCCAGAAATTCATCTATAACGGCAGTATTGTCTGGTATATCAGGGCTATCCTGATAGGTTCTTCAACGTTTTCCTCCTGAGCCCACCGAAGACTTCCTTGTATACTATAACCATCTTCAAAAGAACGGATAGACGTATAGAAACGAGCATACGTATGAAGTACACGTAGCTCAGTTGTACTAGTGGCTGTAGATATGGTGAATCTAGCACCAGTACATGCAGCTCCGAAATATCTCCAAGCGCGTGCACCGTCGATCAGCTTCCCATAATGATAGAAGCTAGTGGAAGGATTGCCAACATGAAGTTGATCATATCCAAACTGACGAGCGAATCTACTTGGCAGATAAGGCTCAAATGCACAGTTATCTTCATTCCTGTACATCAGATGAGAGGGTCTGATGTACACTAGCCATCGGTAGACAGATCTCGGCAATATGGCCGATTTATCTACTCTATTGGTGGTCTGGTGCAGAAGAAGTTCCAGCCGTGCGAATAATTCAATGCTGCTCTGGTGTCTGCTAACGTGGTAGTTCTCCACGTAGATTTGCTAAATTTCTGAAGGAAAATCCTCGCTTCATCCTCAGGGCCTGGTGGCAACAAATTACAATTATGGTGTAGTAACCAACCTATTAGATAGGTGAATGGTAACTCTACCCTGGGAAAGTTGTGAGGAGCATTATTGATTATTTCCTCACCAAAAATCCGTAAACCTGTGTTTATTCGGCACACCATTGCCGACAACAGGTTAATTCTGTTCTTGAATACCAGACGGACCGCTGGCCACAATACGTTGCAGTGAATCCGGTCCACAGTGCTGATTCCTGGCACGACCCATCTGTGCAGCCATAAAGATAAGAAGCCTGCCAACAAGGCCTTCTTCGATATTTTTTGGCTACCCTGCCTTAGGTAGCTTAAAGCCTCAGTCCCCGCAGGGATGTCTCCAGTTTTGGTAGATAGATATCGGTCGCGAGCTTTCTGCGATACCATCAATTCCTGAATTAATTCTGCAGGAATTATAGAGCAAGGCTTGATGACCTGAGTCTTATCTTCTCGTAACCTGCTCTTATCTGTCTTAGACACTCTATTTTCATGATAAAATAGGTAAGTTGTCCATTTTGTAATGTATGCCAGATGTGATCCGGTTTCATACATACTGGTGCAAATCAGATAATGGCACATGAGTTCTTCATAAACTTGTACCAGTTCGGGATTCTTCTCCCGAATTTCTGCCAATTCCCGATTAGAGGGAATATATTCTTCATAGGGGAACTCGCCCATTGGCAACTTCGAGATGAACTGCATTTCATGAAGGGCCAGACCCATCTCGCCATGCGGAGTTGCGAAAGTTCCTGTCGAACTCATATACAACTACTCCAATAAAGCCAAAAATAGATTGCCATTCGGTGGAATGCCATAACTGGTAGAAGCCACTGCTTCATACAAACCGATATCGTTCAACTGTGTTTTAAAGTTTTTCATGACCCAGTTGCTGATCTGGATCCAGTTACCACTATAAGGGGTCAGCCACCCTGTCAGCCTAGGGTTGGTCTGAGGATATAAGACTCCTTCCCTTATGAATCTATTTATCAACATTGGAATCTGGACCGGCTGGATGAGCGATGAATCTTCACTCGGTGTAAACCCAGGCAATAGTCCAGAAAATGGAATAACACCACCATAAGGAGTGCTAATGTGATAGCCCATGTTATTTGCTCTTTCCCTTCTGAAGATGATTCTGCCAGGTCTACCATAGCTATTAGGAGTCAAATTCCACAGCATTTGACGGTGGTGGCTAGCATGGACAAAAGTGGATATAGGGTAATCCCTGTCCATATCAGGAAGATACATTACCCTTTCTCCAGATTTAAATACCCAAGCTTCTTTTTTGGGATGAGTCTGTGATTTGTAATCTATCGCATCTCCAAATAAGAAAGCTGGTTTCATGAAAGTTTGATTATCCAGTGACATCAGTACTTCTCCATTTATCATGGATAGCAACATCCTATCCCCTTGAGCTGCTGTCAACTGCGTCCTCTCTTCAGGGTAATCAGGGTTTGATTGGGGAAATTGGACATGAGACAGATCCTCCAGATAATTTGAACCCAACATGCCAACAGAGGAGCCGAAAACTTCTTCAAGAGGGTGAACTTGCAAATCCACTGACAAAAGGACAAAAGAGATCAAGTTAATTCGAAGTTTTTTATGATTAAAGACATTGACTTTTACGCTTATTAAAAGTTGACAAAAGTTTATAAGTCTTTGTTTTACAAAGTCTCTCAGTGACTGATGAAGTTTACGCTACAACATAGTAATGTGAGCATAATATAACTTTTTACGCTGGCATGTATGAATATGAGCGTAGTTAAGTTTTTACGCTAGCATATTAATTGTGAGCGTAATTCAAATTTTACGCTGACACGTATGACGTGAGCGTATTCTTTCTATCTTTTACGCTAACACGTACAACGTGGGCGTAAAAAGCTGAAAGTTTGGGCTATCTTCTTCTTCCTCGACGGATTTATTTTTTTCAGCCAGAGAAAAGAGTTTTACCCGTCATAGGCGGAGCTACGGTCGGGTTGGGTTGTCGGTGTGGTGTTGATGATCGAACAGGGGTTTTCATATGATCAGCCGATGACGAATCAATGGCAGGTTTCTTTCCCTTGCTACCGGCGGCGAATGATTTCTTAGGAGCCATCAGATCAGAGTTTTGAAGAAAGAAGAAGAAGGTAAAGGGATTCGAGAGCAAGGAAACAAAGTAAAATCCTCTCTCTCCCCGAAGAACCCTATTTATAGAGAGATTCAAAACCGACTGTTGGATATCCCCGCTTTTACGCGGATGGCTGTTGCGTATCCTGAATTTTACGCTGACTGGTCAAATCTCAATTTTTACGTTTCTGTTCAAAGTGTTTCAAATTTTGGAGATATTTGAAAACTTTGAAGGGGGTCTTGTAGGAGCGTAAAAAGTGCTTCACAAGAAGGGTCCAAGTGATAGATCAGTCTACTCAAATTGATCCCCTTTATGCCAAGGAGAGGCTAATCACTTTACGCCTGAAGCAGGCTGGTTATTTTACTCTCGGATCTACATCCATCGTTTTACGCCCAAGACAAGCTAGCCACTTTTTACGCTGGACAAAGCTGTCAAGTCTTGCATTTAATGCAAACTCTGACATAAAGATATTAATGATGGCATATATCACAGAATTAAAAGGAATTTGTTTTATACAGAGACCAATGTTGTCGTTTAGTATGTGGATTGAGCTACTTTACGCTCACACTATGGCTTCTTTTACGCACGAGGACTATACGAGCTTTTACGCTCAACAGTTGACGTGTGCGTAAAGTCTATTTGAGCTATTTTTACGCTCAAGGTTATTTAACAACCACTTTACGTGGGAAGTCTACGTCAAAGCTACTTTACGCTCAATCTATTGCTTTACGCTCAGAGTATATTGAGGCTATTTTTACGTCCTGTTCTTTTTGATCAATTTGGAACGTGGTTTGCCTACATGGCTTTTATGCCACACATCTCGAAGAACGTGTGTACGTGTATCCTATTCTTACTGAATTGATGGAACACGTGTCAACGTATATAGAGGATGACTTTGATCGTGGGTGGCGGTTGTTAGCGTAAAAGCGGAACTTTTGCTAAGTTTTTACGCACCAGAGCCCAAGTCTATAAATGGACTTATTTTTCTCATAAGACACACAGAGAGACAGGAGAGAATACAGAGATCAGAACTTCAAGATTTTGATTCTCCGGAGCATTCTTCTTCAACTTTTCTTTCAGAACAGAGTGAAGCAAAGCAGGAAAGCATTCGGCCTCGCCATCAGTGCCCAAGTGCGTCGATACCTTTCTGGTGACTTAGTTCTTCCAAGTTGTTCTACTTTAAGCAGTAATCTTCATCATCATCATATGGTCCAAGGAACAAAGTGATCATTTACAGATCAGATTTCTAAAGCAATACTTTCCCAGAATCAAATTTGTACTTCTTATACTTTTTTCGTTTTATTTTCAAAATCCAACTTTTGTTTGGCATTTTTGTTAAGTGAAACAAGTTATTCCAAATCACAGGGTTAGGCTCTAGGTCAGACAGTCTCTACGGTTTTACTAGCTGTACATTAAAATTACGAGTCATGATTTTTAAATAGTTTTAAATGATTAAAAATCACCAAAAAATCATATTATTATTTAAATATCATAATTAAATAATTAAAAACACAAAATTTCAAAATTACTCTCATTTAAAAAACTGGGTGTTACAACAAGTCTCCAGCAGATTTCTCTCCTCCCAACTGTCGCAACGTACTTCGTTTGGAAGCATTTGGGTGAGAAATGAAAAAAAAAATGGGACCTTTGGAGAAGAAGGAAAAAAGTAGGGTTTTGAATTTGTGACGGCTATTAGTTTCTCATAAATAAAAAAGGGAGGGCTGCTGTGTTTGGCCGGCCAAGTCATGGGGGGGATTAGGATTAGGGTTTAGTCATGGGCCAAGCACTCCTTAAGTTGGTTTAAAGGTCCATTGACAAAAAGGTTTAAAGGCTATGTGTAAAATGACTTAAAAATGGTTTAAATGTTTCCTAAAAAGGACAATAGCCCTAAACTGAAATCTAAAAAAGCCAAAAATAATTCTAATCACATAATTAGTCTTCTAATCAAGGTTGACTAAGGTTATACCACCTTCTACTACCCAAAACACCAATCAAATTAACTAATAAAATAATAAAAATTTAAAAATATCACAAAATTACTAAAATACCCTAATTTAGAAAAGTGGTGGTTACAAATATACCCCCTTAGAAAAATTTTGTCTTCGAAATTTAAGATGGTTGCACTTCTTCTAGGTTAAACCTCCGACAATCAAGGTCAAGAAAATTATATCTAAAACATGCAAAACATGGTCCTACTGGTTGTAATT
The DNA here is from genome assembly GCA_029216955.1 of Iris pallida. Classification (NCBI taxonomy): domain Eukaryota; kingdom Viridiplantae; phylum Streptophyta; class Magnoliopsida; order Asparagales; family Iridaceae; genus Iris; species Iris pallida. The sequence continues at coordinate 2,604 of JANAVB010039440.1, read as the reverse complement.
CACAGTCTCGAACAAGGTTACTATACTACCTAGCACATTACATGAATATCCTGACGGGTACTAATAAAATCACACAACAAGATAGGAAAGAAGGGCATGAATGACAGACCAAACAAGAGGTCAATAACGAAGCAAGGATGATATCATCAAAGAGGACATATATAAAATAGATTAATTAGATTTGAACGAGTGTCAGTTGATTCAAATCCATGAAAATTTCCTAGTTGTGATTGAGTATCCTCTCATCTAAAGCCTATTCCTTAATTCCTATCGCAGGCTCGCAATAGTACAACTAAATCGCCATACTACAACGATATCGCACTAATGCGACTCTCGACTTGCCTGGACCACCACTAAAAATGTGTCACGACCCACACCCAGTGTAAAGGTACAAGTGCATAACAACGCCCAGCCTACGCCACGGAATCGGCGATAGAACGATGTTCTCCTAAACCAACTCACGCAATTATATAATGTACTTGTCTTAAATCTCAACTCCGAACGGAGGACAAGTATAGAAATAATATAACTCAATCACAGTCTAAGCACGATAGGATAGCACATAATTCTATAACTAAAAGAAAACAAATAAAAACTACTAAATGATAATATCTCAAAATACCTCAAAATAAGTCAACTCTCAAATTATTACAACTCACGTTCTAGTAAAGAAATCTAAAAAGTCTACTAAACTAGTCTCCCGATCACTCTTGAGAGTCGAGGCCAAAGGTAGCTAATCCCTCTCCAGATCTATAGTGAGTAGGGCATGCATCCTCAGGGCTAACATCTGTAATATTTGTCGAAGTATAAAAGTTTGCATATGTATATAACATACGCGGGCCCACTTCAAGAGTAGCAGAAGGCATTGAGAATGTAGCCTTAGTGTCCCTGACACTATAATATCTCCATCCATGGGCACCATCAATCAAATGCCTAAACGTTTTTAGACACGTGGTTGCATTGCCGACGTGCATTTGATCATAGCCGAATTGGCAGGCAAATCGGCTTGGCAGATACGGTTCCAAACAACACTCACCCCCAAACCGATATATCAGGTGAGATGGTCTGATCATCTTCAACCACATAAAAGTAGCTGGCGGTAGACGAGCACCCATAGGCTCTAGGTCCATGAGCAAAGGAGAAAGGTTCTCAGTTCCAAGAGGTGGAGGAACGTAGTAGAACCTCCATTCGGAACCCATATTTAATGCTTTTCAGCAGTCAGTAAGGGAGTTTACTTTCCACCAAGATGTGGCATAACGTTTGATGAAGTCTCGTCCCATGACACCTAGAGCAGGATCCATCAGAATGGGATTGTGTAGCAATAAACAGCTGAACAAATAAGTATATGGCATCTTAGTACGGGAAAACTCCTCTCGAGTACTGGGATCTATCATCATGGCATTTGTGAAGGAACGAAGACCCGCATTCAACCGACAAGTCATCGCAGAAAGAATGTCCATCTTGTGTCCAAACACTAAACGCACAGCGGAGAATAGCACACTTCGGTGGATCCTATCAACAGTACTAGCTCCGGGGACCACGAACCGTTGCAGCCACAATGAGAGGAAGCATGCCAGAGTAGCCTCTTGGGACATCTGTATACCACCTTGTCTTATATAAGTATCGATAGGCGTACCAGCCGTAAATTCACGCCAATCCTCCTTCAGCTCATTGTCAACATGCCTTGACCTTTCTATCAATTTCTGGATAGTACTGTGGTCAAGTGGTTCAAAAAAGAGAGGATCACAATCTAGGTGTTCCTGCACCTAGGCTTCCTGGATGTGACCCAAAAATAGATACAACAACCATTTGGATAAATAACATGTCTCCTTTGCATGACTCTTGTATAGAAGGGTGCAGATCATGAAGTGGCATAACAACTCGTCGAAGACTGCCACCATTTCTGGGTTTTTCTCGGCTAAAGCGTCCAATTCTTCATTTGTTGGCACATACTATTCATATGGGTTTTCACCCATTGGCAGATAAGATATGTATTTCATTTCGTGAAGGGCGAAGCCTATCTCTCCATGAAGGGTCACAAAAGTGCATGTCTTATCGTTATATCTTTCTACGAAGACCAAGAACAAATTAGGATTGGTGCGAATACCGCAGGAAGTAGTCCAAATAGGTTCATAAAGCACTAAATCAAACAGCTCGTCTCTAAAGTTGTTCAAAGCCCAGACTGATCCACTACAAAAAAAGTGACCTTTGGGGACAACAAAAAACCGTCTTAAAAACTGCAATTACCGTCCCAACAATATTTGGACGGCCTTTGGGACGGGAATGGACGGTCCCATTAGGGTGGCGTGGCAAAAACTTTAGGGACGGATATTGCGTCCTAATTACTGTTAAAGGACGGTTAGGCAAAACGTCTCAAAAGTTTTCAAATTTATGCTTTTGTGTGACGGTTTGTTAATTTGTCCCAAAAAACATGTTTTTGTAACAGATATATTTCATCCTAATAAATAAGGGACAAAAATTTAAAAAGTCCCAAAAAAGTAATTTTTTTGTTACAGTACTATAATCGTCCGAAAAACTTAACAATTGTTTAAATTATTAGGAATTACTATTTCCTGTTTATATATATTAATTGAATTTTATATA